>JAGFNQ010002080.1:253115-417405 GCA_024364735.1 Boesenbergia rotunda | reverse complement strand
TAATTTAGAATTGGTCAATTGACTAAGTCCTCATAAACATCTATATATATTGTATTCTTCATTGCACATAAAAAATAAGATTATTGGGTTATATCTCTCTCTTCTTCTATCCAACATGCTCTATTATCAGTTTTTGAATCATTTGCTTTGCAGTTTATATAAGTTTGGTGCATGCGTATGTCACCTATAAATATGACATCTCATTTTCTGATTGCAATTCAGCATCTCATTTTGTGAATGCAATATCTCATTTGCAGTTGGTTGAACTGGCCAAGCTTATTTGTGGCTGTCGTGCTACCATGAATGAAGTGTTGAATTTCTTTTTTCTTTTTTTTGTATCAGTTTCATTAAACTGTCTTTGATGCTCTTTTTCTCTCTTTTGATATTTAGCTGCTTTATAAATTCCAAAAAAAAGAAACTTTTTCATTCTGTTATTTAAAATTCTATTATGTCTTTGTATAGCTTTAATCTTCATTTTATAGACTGTTGACTGGAGTATACTCGTCAATTCGTCTATTGAATTGGTTGGTTAAGGTGCTTTCATCATGGATTTGTTTGTTCTCTATTCATTTTCTAAAATTGTCTGTCTCACGTTTTCCCCTCCCCTTTGCTGTTTCTTTTGGATGGTATTTCTTTTGGTCCTTAACAAATTGAGACAATGTTATGAGTTTATACTGAAGTTTGATTCATGTTTAATGAGATCAGTTTGAGTTTGGGCTTTGATTCGGCTAAGGGCTAGTTAAATCAGGTTCAAATGTGTGGCTTATTTAAGCTGATCTTCTGCAGCTTATCTGGCTTCAACTGAGCATCTTGACAATTTTGAATTAAATATTTTTGTATTTGTCACTCTACCGAGTGGTTATGTCCATTCCATCTTACCAGAGAGAATGGGCAGAAGCTAAAAGAGAGCTACAAGAAAAACGGGATCGTGTTCGTGTTTTAACAAATGATAAGGATAATGCACTTGAGATTTCTATAAAACTTCAGGAAATGAAGAAAGAATTAGCTGATGCTTGGGCTGCTGCTACTTCTGCTGAATCTAGGGCTGCAGTAGCTGAGGTTTTCCTTTAAAAAGTTTAGCTATTTAGTTCTTGTACTCATTGTTCAGATGAATTTTCATGTGACCATGTCTTTTAGGCCCGATGTTCTGAGATTGAAACAAGGGTGAAGAGTGGTGAACAAAAGGTATATATGAAACCTTCATCTTTTTAGTTTATCTGGCCCCTCTGATACGTCTTCTATCATTTATAACCATAATAGTTGTATTTTAAGCTAAACTTGTTTGGTTGCACAATGAACTTTAAAATTTGATGGTTTTACTTTTTGCATTGGCATTTCAAATGATGATCTTAGACAGTTCATTCTCAGATGTTAAAGGACCAGCATTATTTTATGTGTGCAATTAGCTGTCTTGAATCAAAGAATGACTAAGTAAACAAGAAATCCAAAGGGATTATTGCAAAACCCAACAAATTTTCGATAGGAAAAAATTTAATGGCCTGTTTTGGGCTTAGAAAGTGATTTTACTTGCAAATGAAAAAAATTAAACCTGTAATTTTTGGACTAAGTTAAAAACTTCTTCGAAAGCCTTGTTTAGTTATTGTCTCAGGTGAACAAATTCTACCAGGTCCTAAGTGTAAGTATGTTTCAAGTTCAGATGGAAACTAATTTGGTGAACAAATTGACACTAGTCAGTTGTGACTTGCTAGTTTACTGCTGGAACTAATATCATTCGAAGTGGTTCATTGCGGAAATAGAATTGGTGTCTGTAGTCAAAACTATGATGAACTTATCCATTGTAACTGAATTTATCCCCTGAGAATCTTTTGGCAAATAATTTTTGACTAACATGAAAATATATTTGTACTATTCATGTCATTTATCTAATCCATACAGGATGGCAAGGGTGATCCCAGATATGACCATCCAATGTTTTTTACCAATGAGGTATGTGCTGGCTTTCATTTGTTTACAGTTTGGCATTAATATCTCATTTCTATTTCAATCTACCTGCTGCTATAATTTCATTGACTTGTATGTAATATAAATTGGTACATCTGATAGTACCACAGCTTCGGACTTATTTAGTATTTTTTTTAAGTTGATACAAATTTTATGTTTTATTTTTACATCCTGAGATGAATCTGCATGAATATATTTGTTGTGCTCATGCTAGATCTCTCATCTTTCTTTTACAATAACAGTAAGCACTATAAATCATTCTCGTACATGTATACTTTCTGGGTGAAGATGATTGGTTGCATTAATTCTATTTATTCTTCTTGTTCTAATAGGATTCTGGAGAATTGTGCAGAGTGAGAGAGGAATTGGAAAGACAGAGAGAGGAGTCACGGGCCAACAAGGATTATATGGTTCAGGTACTTTGATTCTTTGTATTTTAGGATTATGGTATTTCTTTCATTCTTGTATTATTATTTGGGTATGTTTCTTTTGGCACAGTACAAAGAAATAGCACATGCAAATGAGATGGCATTGAAGCAAATTGAATCTGCCCATGAGGCATACAAATTAGAGGTGATTTAGTGCTTGGTTAAGAAGATTAGAAGCTTATTTTTTTCTTTTTTATATTGTCTGCTACTCTTAAATTAAGAGTTTGCTGCTTTGTTTTTGATGGCTATAGGCAGAAAAAATGAAAAGGGCATTAGCTGATGATGTCTCTGCCCTCAAAAATAAGGTATCAGAGATGGAGAAAAAATACATATTGAAGTGTGAAGAAGTTGCTTCACTTATTGAGGCCAAAGATAGGGAAATCTCTGCTCTTTTTGCTGAAACTTCAAGTCTAAGGGTGGAAATTGCTCAGAAATTGTATGTTTTCACTTTTATATTAGGGTATATGCTCCTCTTCAGCATACTGTAAATGCTCATAGTATTTATTCAATCTCATCATAGGGCTCAAATAGAATCGTTGGAAACACAAGTATCTTCCTTGAAAGAAGATCTAGATAGGGAACACAAGCGATGGCAAATTGCCCAACACAACTATGAGAGGCAGGTAAAGTGACAAATTAAGAGAGAAGTTTTTTAGTTCTTTTGAGGATTTTTTCGTTTGATGGCTGAAATGTTTATATGGGTTGAAAATTTGTTTGAAAACTCATGAAACATTAATGTGACTTCATCTATAGTTCAAAACTCTGGGTTTATATTGGTACTCTAGTAGTATGTTTTTTACATAATCCACTTGCTTTGAGTAAAGTGCCGATTTCAGCCATGACTTTTAGCACCTACTCTGATAGCTATCATTACGTGAGCATTCTTGTTTTGATTCCCAACCTCGGCTTTTCACATTGACATATTATTTACAAGCCAAGTAACCTGGATATTGGTGCTGCATTAAAGGGAAAAAAAAACTTTTTATGTGGAAGAAATTTCAAGTAAGTCGGATTTAGGCAGCCTCAATATTTTGGATGGTATTGAACTGGTTGGCTAGGCTGGTCTCTGCCAATGTAAGCTAGAGTGAATATGCTCTTGGTGAATTATGCTTATTGTCCTAGGAAGATGGCATGGAGTACGAAGAGAAGGCTGGAGACAAGCACAAGTATATCTGTGTATGGCTCATTCTGTCAATGCTCAACTGGTATGAAAATGAGAGATTTATGGGGAACCATGCTTTTTATATTGCAAGTTACACTCATCTTGTGGAAGGGTCTTTTGTGAGTGCATCCACATTACAAAATTAAGTGAAAATATGTTTTAAATTCATTGTAAATCCTTTAAAATTCATCACTTGAAGATTATAGCAGTGATTTAATGTGCCACTCATGTTTTATAAGGATTTATTGAGTTTTGAGATTCCTCTCTTTTGTGTGATCTTAAAGAATATAAAGATGAACATTTATAGTGAGTTTTATATATTAGTGTCTAAATTGATCATGATTTATGAATTCCAATATTTATCTTATACCTATGTACTTTCTTTGGAATCTATTTTTTTCAGCTCTACATTGAATGCCACAACAAAATTTGGTACTAATTCCTAGTTTATGTGCACTTAACTTATTGGATTGAATGGGCTTAATATTTTTGTTATTGAGATGCCAAGGTTAGTAACATTTTATGGTTAGTTCAGTAGAGTTTTTCTAAAACCTTTTTATGTTTATTTAAATTTTTAATCCAATTAAAATTTGTATTTCTTCTGTAAATTTAAAAAAAAAATTGACTTACAATTACTTCTACCAGCTTTTTGCTGTAATAAAATTTGTGAGTGAATTTTGTTTCTCTTAGTTTTTTTCTGATGCTTGCAGGTTATGCTTCAATCTGAGACAATACAGGAGCTGACTAAAACATCTCATGAGTTGTCTTCTCTGCAATGTGAAGTTGTAAAACTTAGGGAGGTTTCCGATATGCTGAAAAATGAAAATGTATACCTTTTTGGTCTTTAATGTGTAAATTTTTCAGCTCCAGTTGGGATTATTTCAGTTTTACTTGGTTGGCATTTATGTTACTCTGACAGTAATTCAAATTAGGAATTTAATTTTTAAAATTTTAAGATTCTAAATGTATATATATCTTTTATTTAGGAGAATAAGTGAATTTTAGATAATTTTTGTTTTGGTTATTATGTTATTCAGAGTATAGGGGATTATTCCCAATTTAATAAATCCTTTTAGCTATAGGATTATTCTTTTCTAGATAGTTTGTTTCTTTTTGTTTAGGTTACAGACTGTAAAAAGGATTCCAATCTCTCATGTTAATAATCATTTTCTTCATAATAAAATTTGAATTCCGAGAGTTTGGTTTTGGAATTACATTAATTTCATTTTTATGATAGTTTATTTGTTTTCAGGAGATCCTAAAGTCATCTTGGGAAAATGAAAAGACGACATTGCATGCTATGAAGGATGAGTCTGACAAGAAGTACAATGAAGTGAATGAACAAGTATGTGTTTCTTATTTATTATTTATTTTTTTAAACACTATATAGAAGGATTCAGGGTCTGTCAGGCCTTGCTTTACAATGGCTTAGAGCTAGCTCATTATTATGTGCAATAAAATGTCATTCTAGTTACTCTTCATTTTAACAGCACCGTAGTATTTATTATTAATTAAAATTATGATCATGCGTGAGAGTAGTTGTGATTGGTAATTAACACAGTTAAAATTAACAGTGTATGCTAATGAGCATAAATAAGAAAGGAGATTAGATTGATAGTGCAATAGTCTTAATTCTACTATCTTTGCTGTGATGTTGATCACATGTATGACCCTCTTGTTGAGATGGAGAGATTTTTTTGCTTAAAGTATCATGGCCAAAAATGACATGTCCAAAATCGCTTGGAATGGCCTCACCAACAACTGCAATCCAATCTCTTACGAGCCTACTATACTGGTACCAAAATTTTGTTGGAACAACACTATATGCAAGCTCATGCTATTAATCGTATAACCCACAAGAGAGACAAAAAGAATAATTTGGATATATCTCATTGCAAATACTAACTATATCACATTTGAAATGGTTACAAGATAAAATTGCAAATTAAAAAGCAAATTGAATATATAGATATGAAGTTTCTTAAGCAACTTTGAATAGAGAAAGTTAAAGTAACTTTGATGCCTATATCTATACAAACCTATAAAGGAAACAAAGATATTGACTCGGCTTGTTTGCTGAAAGATAAAAAAAATTATGTTAAAAACTTTTTAGAGAAGAGACATTATTTTCTACTATTTGAATGTGATATTTAAATATATTGAAAAATATTTTTTTCTGAATTTGGCACACCAAGAGAAAATATTCCTCCTTCAGGTCATGATGGTTGGACAGGCTTGGGCTGGTTGTCTTGTGTCTTGCCCGATAGGCCAACATAGCCAATCAACTTGCTTGGTCTGCCTTGATCAATTGAGTTGCCAAATTGATTGACCAAGAGGCCCAATTGGACAAGCCAAGTACACTTGCCCACTTGGTTCACACAAATTCCATCGACCCGCCTTCTCCAATGAGACCAATGGGTGGGCCTACTTGGACCGATCAACCTACTTGGACCACCTAGTTCATTGGATTGCCTTGCTCGACCAATCCACCCTGCTTGCCTAGCTCCATCAAAACTAACAACAACAACATTCAAGCATTAGCCCACTAAGTGGGGTCGACTACATGGATTCTTCTACGTCATTGGGCTCTATCTTCTACTATATCATCTATAGGTAAATATATTTTATCTTATTTTATTATTCTAACCAAGTTATTTTTGGTTTTCCTCTTCCTCATTTGATGTGCATATTTGTCATATTTTTACATTACCTAACCGGATCATTTGTTAGCGTCTAAGTACATGTGCATACCATCTTAAACGTGTTTGTCGGAGTTATTCCTCAATAGATGCAACTCCGACTTTCTTTTTAATACTCTCATTTCTTATTCTATTAATCCTTCGTATGTTCACACATCCCTTTTAACATCCTCATCTCTGCAACTCATTTTCTGCTCGTGCTCTTGTTAGAGCCCAATATTTAACGCCTAACTACCGTTTTGTAAAACTTCCAAGTTTTAGAGGTATTTTATGATTACATAAAATACCTGGCGTCCTTCATCTCAACCATCCTGCTTGTATTCTATATAAGACATCTCTCTCAATCCCTCCATCGATTTGCAAAAATAATCCTAAATATTTAAAACTCTCAATTCCAGCTCCTATCTTAACAATTGTCTTATTACGTCTAATATTGCTAAACTTAAATTTCAAATATTCTGTCTTTACTCTACTAAGCATAAAACCTTCACTTCTAGTATTTTTCGTCAAAATTTTAGTTTAGCGTTTACTCGGTCACGTTACCAAAATAATATCATCTAAAAAAAACATGCACCATGGTATTGTGTTTTGAATGTGTTCAGTGAGTTCGTCCATGATTAGTATAAAAAATAGAAACTTAGAGTTGATTTTTGATGTAACCCTATTTTTATTGAAGAGAGAAAAATAAAATATGAGAGAGAGAGAGAGAGAGAGAGGGGGGGGGGCAAAAGGAAAAAGAGGGAAAAGAAACCGTGAGATAGAAAATAAAATACGGGATGTGTTTAAATCAGATTTTTTGTGAAAAAGTTTAGAAAATTTTAATATTTATAATTATACCTTTTTAAAAAAAAAAATCTCCATCGTATGAATGTTTTCCCAATTTTCAGGAGGGGCGGTCCGGTCACACCCCCCAAGGCCCACTTAGCTATGCCCCTGCCTATGCCTCTCACCCTAATCCCTTGACAATCCGCACAAGTTATTCCATGGCAACAGCAAGAATGGAACTTAGGTCGACTCTTTCCTCCCATGATGATTTCTACGCATTTGTGTGGATCAGTCATTTTATTACAGACTCATCCAAGTTGGTAATCACTCCAAATCTTACTTGTTAATCACAACTGTTGCTTAATTCAATGGATTCTTTACTGTGGATACCTACAAGATCAAGTCAATGTCTCCCTATGCCTACAATTACCTTGCAGATTTGCTTGATTCATGGATAGGAGGGAAAGAACCCATCGTGCATACGTTGTTGAGTGAGGGTATCGTTCAGGTCTGTGTGTGGTTTTGCAATTGCAGGTGGTGCTTGCAGGCAAGCTGGTGCAAGGGAACAGGAGCACAACTTTAGATATCCACAGAGAAGATAATTGGGTTCTCCTTATGGTCCATCCGGTCGGTCAAGCCCGGCCTGCCACATTAAGGCTTACCCGTCCCGTTCAGCCGAGTGCATCCTCCCGGCCGCATCAAGGCTTACCCGCCTCGTTCAGCCGAGTGCATCCGCCCGGCAGTCCATGCTCGTGCCTGACACCCATCCGGGCGAGCCGTCCGGATGCCCGCTCGGGCTCTCTCTCTCGGAGTCCTCCTGGGATAAAGACAAAATATACCTGCGCCAGCCGCAGGTAACAGGATGTCACTCCTCGTACTAGCTGACACTCTCTGACAGGCGCCGCCTTACCGAGACCTGTCTTTGTCCTCACATGAGACGAATAGTATACGACAAAGAAGGATGGTTACAGTCGACACAACCATGCCCTATCTTCTGACCCTGTCAGAAGATCCTGACACAGGCCATACTCATATCGACAGCACCATACCACATCTTCTGACCCTGTCAGAAGATCCTGACACAGGCCATGCCTGTCCTTTTCCCCGGCTATATAAGCCACTCCATTCCTCATTCTCAGGTACGCATACTCGCATACACACTCGCGCGCGAGACCTCTTATTTTTCCAGTGCTCCCTTATTTCTACTGTTCCTCGGAGTACTGACTTGACCGTCGGAGTGCCTTGCCGGGACGTCTCCCGGCTAGGTTGCTAACGGTCATCTTCCTCAGCAGGTTCTTCTCCAGTCGGCCGGAGGACACCCCCCACTACGCTTCCATTCTGTGCGAAGGCGTCTCGTCAGCATCCACGTCGTTCATCCCTACACCGTCATTCCGGTTGCGGCTCCACTACGCTCGGCGACAGGATCAACCACTATGTAGACGAATCAGCTTATCTATCTCTTCTTCATTCCATATTGATAAATAGTTTTATTGACCAATATTGCCTAAAAGTCCATTTTCAACTAAACCCAATAATGAAATATTAAATAATAATCTAATTTAGTAAATAATATATTAATATATGATATTGTTTAATTACTCTATTAATAATGCAACATAATTTATTAGTATATTTTTAATTATTCATGCTTTATTTGCTATCCATCAATAATCTAAAGACATAAAAGGGCAGCTCGTGCATAAAGCTCCAGCCATTGCGGAGTCTTGGTGAAGGGTCTATTGTACACAGTCTTACCCCGCTTTGCAAGAGGCTGTTTCTGAGACTTAAACCCATGACCTTTAGTTCACATGGCAACGACTTTACCGTTGTGCCAGGGCTCCCCTTGCAATAATCTAAAGACATACATTTAGTTAAAAATACAATAATGTTTGATATGTCTAGAATAAGGTTAACAATCTAGTGAAAGCTGATATCATGCTCGCTATTAAGAGTGCTAAGGGTAGAGTCATAAGGTATGCCCCTCCTTTTATTTTAAGTGCTAGTTCTGAGCCAAGTTATGCTTCTTGTCAATAATAAACTGATTTTGTAGATAATGCAGTCTTTCGCCTGCCAGTTGAAGTTCCATTGCATGTCGTGCCAGTTAAACAAATAGTTACACAGGTGTAGGAGGGAATGGTTTGCAGGATATTTGGTTTCAATGAAGGAAATTTGCTTTAGATGAAGGAAAGTGCAAGATATGGAATAAGTGAGCAAGATAATCTATTAATCCTTTTACAGTAGTCTGTAAATGTTCCCTTTATTTAGAAGTTTCATTAACATCTTGATCTCATTGTTCCTCTAGAGATGCCAAGTATGATCAGGTCAAGTCTATTTCAGAAATCCTTTACATCTCATTAAATAATGATAATACAATATTGTTAACCTAATATCAATAATATGAAATGATTGGTAATTCGACTAATCTAATTAATCAACTATACTATTCATTAATTGTATTGTGTTATTATGCTATCTCATGAGAGAGAAAATTTATCCTTATTATGACTAATTATGACTAATTGTCATGTTTTATATCATAATTATTTAAGACTTCATCAATTTTGATTTTACTGCTCCTACCAATCCAATCCAATCCAATCAATAGTTAAAATTTTGACCATCCAGTCCCAATACAGTATTTTGTCAACTATGGTGAAGACACCTCTGCCACTTAGGGCGACAACCTAGAGTCACAATAAATTTGGTTAAGATCCATGTACAGTAGATATACATTAGGTTATTGATATAGTTTTGTGCCTGTTGTTAAGGTCTAACACAAGCCTTTCTTTTTTCCATCCAAGCTTGGGACTGACATTATCCGCCTTATTTAGGTAATGCAATGAGACTTGAGCCTTGATGTGGAGTTGGCATCTCATAAGTTCGAGGATTTTGAGAGCTTGGATCAGTTTACTTGTGCTAATTGCTAAATCTGCCAAATTAATGTGTTGAAAATTGTCCATTCGAGGATAAATGAGTATAGTTTTTCCAGCATAGGATTTCCCTGTATCCATGGATTTTGCATATTCTAACTGCTACATTCTTCTCATTTTTTTTATCTCCTTTTTCCTTGTGCTAATTGTATAGATGCAAAGACAATATATGATTTTATGCTACTGATACTTGGTGTGAAGTGCTTAATAATGATATACGTGTTGAAAGGCACTTGCGGAGGGACATGAAATTTTATATGAAACACATAACCTGCAAAGTCGCATCTGTTTCTGATAATCTATTTGTCACTGTGCCAAAACCATTTGTTACAAATGCTTCAAGTAAAGAAACAGTAGAGCAGAAGCTATTTTCTGTCTCTAGAAGTGTTCAACCCAGTTCAAACATGGAGGAATATGACAAGAACATAGGTGAAGCCAATGTGCGCTCTTTGGTGTCCTTTTCAGATTATTATTCTTCTATAACTTCCCAAGATTACTCCAATGCCTTTAAGCTGAGCATGTTATCATCATCCAAATCAAGGTTCGAGGACTCTGGTATAATGACATTTGATGGAGTTGCTTCTTCAGGTAAGCAAATTGCAATATCAGAGAGAAAGAAGGTATTTATCTTCTTTTCCCACATGTTTGTGTCTATATGCCTTTTCTTTGTCTATATATATATATGCGTGTGTATGTATGCATGTGTGTGTGTGTGTGTGTATGCATGCTTGTTGCCTAAGCGGAAATGACACTAAGTATTAAATTTCCTTGTGTTCAAGGATCTTATAGGTTGGTCTTATTTTCATGAAGGTCCATGAATTATGCATTTTGCATCCATGGTAATCTTGACAAGTGCATTCTAGAGGTGGGGTTTCCTCGTGGAGTATTTAGCCTTTTTCTTAATATATCTACCTTTTATTTTCATGTTGATAGTTTATACTTTATGGTTCCAGCTATAAAGTTCATACTCACACTTCTTTTACCCCTTTTCTGGGTCTGGATTGATGCTACTGGATTTATGTTGTGCTCAGTTGAACATGGAATCTTACAAGCAACCATCCACATACCTTTCAGAGCTGTGATCTTCATTGCTGTTAGAGTTACCCTGGCATGCACATGCATACACGTCCTCACAGATATATATGTTCAGTGAAGAAGAGATTATAACTAGGTTTAGGTAAAACTACCAGCTGTTGATACAAATATTGAACTAGATTCCAATCTTTGGTTATTTTGGAAAAATTGGAAAAAGGAAAATGCTATTAGTATATCTTTAGCTGTCCCTATGCCACTAAGCATTTTATATTGATCTTGTACAGAAAGTTAAATTATATATGTAATAAGCAGTTTTGGAAAACCGACATCAACATTTGATAGCTAAATTTGTCATAACAATTGAAATAATTGAAAGTTTGGATACCATCAACGAGTTAATGTGAATAAGTATTGTACTGGAGATGCTAGTTACCATGAACAATCTGAACATCTGATTCATTTATTGAAGTCTCTGCATGGAAAGTTCCTTTTGTCCGTGGTTTGCAGATTTAGTAATTGTTTAACTGAAGTGAATTTATATGTATTCTATTCTCTAGTATGTAACAACTATGCATTCTATTCTCCAAGTATTATAAGCTTTTAGTGATCTGAAGTCAACAGACGATGACTTTTCTGTGATCTAATCACATTAAGAATGATTTCTATCAGCAGGAAATGGCTTCTTATCTTATTTTTCCTGGATCATTGTCCTTTTCAGGGGTATTTTTTAAAGAACAAAAAAATCTGTCTGGTAAGCAGGTCCTGGAGGGCAATAATGATTTAGTTTTTCAGTATGATTCCTCTGAAAAGCCAATTCTTTGTGCTGCTTGTGGACTAAGGTCAATACTTTATATCAAGGAATCTATGAAGTTCCAATTTTCAGAGATTCAGGATGCAACTAACGATTTTTCAAAAGAAAATTTATTGGGAGAAGGTGGATTTGGTTTTGTATACAAAGGCCAACTTAAAGATGGCCAGTTTATTGCAGCAAAAGTACGAAAAGATGAAAGCACCCAAGGATACAATGAATTCTTTTCTGAAGTGCATGTTCTAAGCTTTGCAAGACATAGGAATATTGTGATGCTTTTGGGTTATTGTTGCAAGGAGAAACATAATATCTTAGTTTATGAATATATCTGCAACAAGTCTCTTCATTGGCATCTTTTTAGTAAGTAGTAGACCTATTGCTGTTATATTGGAATCAACAAATGTCAAATATTTTCTGGTTTGGCTGCTATAATGTTGAATCAACTTTTTTTGTGGATTATGTAGATGAATCTGCTGAGCTTCTTGAATGGGATCGTAGACATGCTATTGCTTTGGGAATAGCAAAAGGTCTCCGTTTTCTGCATGAAGAATGCCGTGGGGGTCCAATTATTCATAGAGATTTACGTCCAAGCAATGTTCTGCTTACACATGATTTTGTTCCCATGGTAAATTTTTTAGCATTCATTTTCGTTGGTTTCTGCTTCAGCATTACTATTTCAGATGATGATTTTGGTTTTCTATGAAATAAGAGACTGGAAACTACATGATGCAACTAGTTAGGTGATAGGATAATTTATGATGTTGTAGGACAATTATATTTAGGAATTCACTACAATATTCCATCTCAAAAATCCGTTAGTGAAAGATTCGTAATTAATTTTGAGACAGAAATATTCCGTCTCTAATTTTAGAACAGATTTAAAAGTCATTTATAAATTCGTTATTAAATTGGCTTAATCTGTCTGGAAATATATTTTTAATCTATTATAAACCCGTCTTCATTTCATTTCTGTTTATAAATCCATATATAATTTCATTTTTAAATTTGTCACTAAATTTTTATTATATGCTATTTTTATATTTCTCATCTACATATTACTTTATAAGAAATAATCACACATTTCTAATAAATTAAAAAGATTAAAAATAACTATCTTTTAAATTCAAAAGTATTATATAATTAACATTGAGATAAATAAATATTCACATCATCCAAACAATTTTACCATCAATCAACTTATAAATAACTATTGAATCCCACTACAAGTACTCTAATGTTTACATCATCTATCACGACACTCATGGGATCAGATCCTCCTCGACGCTCATGGGATCAGATTCTCCTGGATATAAATGATCTAGATATCTGTCCTCTCTCCCTTGATCTTCCATTGTTCCCCTAATCTTCCATTGTTCTTCCCTCTAATTGACATCCTGCAACAATGTTAAAAATATTTAATTAATATATCTATAAAAAGATGATGCATGTATAGAAATTTCATTAACAAAGAAATAAATATAAAAAAAATTTGAAGATGCATATATTGGGGTAAACTTGACATCCTCTCTTGTAGATGCTTATCAGCTAGTAATGGCCCATATTCCACCGATAATTTCAGAATTTGTAAACACGAGTTGTTGGCTTCTGAAGAATCAAAACATGGAATCTAGTGATTTAACAAGAAGCCTTATTATGAAATATCCATGATTCTTTGATCCCTTACTAAATGACATGACAGGGATACAACGGGGTAATTTAAGTCAAAACATCTATTTTAATGTTTCAAGATCAGTAACAAGAAGTTATAAAATAACATCAATGATAGAGATTCCAACTCCAACAGTGTTAGATGATCTTTATGAATAACTGAGCTCACTTGTTCAACTAGATGATTCTTAGTGGAAGCATAATGAAACGTTGGGTAAGGTCTACATCGAGTTGAAATAAATGAGCAAGTTGTATCGATATGAAAATCACTTCAAAAGTGCAACAACTCCTCCCAAAATAATTATAACATCACTTCAAAGAAATGAACGACAACAATACCAATCAGAAGAAAGATTCCTGTGAATCACACTAAATCTTTAAGCAAAGGCCAAGATATCAAATCACTTGGAGAGAAACAACAAGAAAGTAAATATCTTCCATGCTGAACTTCCAAAAATCTGCTAGAGAAGTGTTAGGGATGAGAAATTCAAATTAAAAAGAAGTGATGGTGTGCAAACCGCTAGTGCATAGTCGTATCGTCAAGTAACAAAAAAGATCGAATCCACAGGGACTGGTGATCAAGTACTAACCTTCTAATCAAACTTAACTGTCTAGACAAATCACAGGTTGTGGTTGTTGAAAACTAGAAAGTGTAATAAATTGAGAAGAAAGAAGCAAAGAGAGGAGAGGTGATCAAGGCAAGAAGATGGAATGTGATCACAGTAAGAAATCAGCGAAAGGTAGATAAAGTAGTAGAAAGACTCTCAGAGAAAGCGATTCTAGGACTTCGGTTTCACCTCTATGCTAGCAAACACTTGATCTATGTTTGAATTCTTGCTCTCAATGTTGGCTTGTGTAGGTAGACCATTCTATGTAACCAGTGTGAGCTTTTGGTACTACACTGGAATACCAATCCTAATCATTGCCTACTTTCGAAAGGATACAACTAGAGATCATAACCTAGAGGGGACCCTGCTACAAGATCCCACGTCCCCTAATTAACCACTTTTTCTACTATGTGACAAAGAATTAGGTTTGATCCATTAAACTCTATCACGACCTAGGATTTCTCGCGGCATATCGGGTTGTACTTTCCTGTTTGACTCTTCTCGTCTTGTTGTCTACAGGTCGGAGGATTGGGTTCTACTTTTGGTTTATCCCCAAATCCTCGTGGGACACGAATCTCATGCTTTTGGCATTGAGATCGTGTTAACACGGTAGATCCAGACCACAATTCAACATATCACAGAGACAAGAAAAGCAAACATGCATAGATCAATGAAATAATGTTTACATCATACTAAGTTACTTCCTAATCTTAGAATCTAGAATTTACCCTATAAACGAGGGGCTACAATCAACAATCATCATCAAGATCATAGGAATTCCAATATAAGTTTAGAAAAATAGAGGGAGAAGAGAAAAGCATAGGCTTGATAATGACTCTCCCCCCTAGTCACTCCCGATCTTCCCTTGATGCGTATATGGATCCGGAACGCTTCTGGGACTCCTCTAGCATCCTTGGGGTCCTTGGACGACCCTCAATAAATCTCTAACCCTAATGCCATGAATATCTTATATAGTGTTGAAAAATGGATGCTCGACACGGGTCATGCACTGGGCACGGGTGCCCATGTCGGGCGTGTTGGCTATGGATCTGGGACACGGGCCGTGCCGCTGGGCACAGGCTCCCATATCGATTGCGGCGGTTGGAGAACGGCCTGTGCCACTGGGCATGGGCCACCATGTTGGGACCGTCGAGTTGAGCACGATTTGTGCTGCTAGGCAAGGGCCATTGTGGCAGAATGGCCGCATAAAGCGTGGCTGGTGCCGCTGGGCACAGGCCCTTTGAATTTGATCACCGAACGGGGCACGATTTGTGCCGGTAACCATCGACACTCGTGTCCGGGAGCTCTCCAACTTGATCTTCAATTCCGAATTCACTCCAATTCGTACCCCTGTCAACAAAAAAAAAATACACGAGAGTAGTATCCAGGAGTAGTAAAATATAAAAATGAAGCATAAAGTTAGAATATCATTGAATCTAGGTATGCAAAGTAGATTAAAAATAGCGTGAAAACATAATTAAAACCTTGTATACTTCACGCTTATCACAATCTCCCAGACCAAATCTTTGCTTGTCCTTAAGCAAATACTAATCTAGACTGCATGTGAATAATATTCTCCCATCTTCTGTGAACTCATCTAATCCTATCTAATGGTATCGTCTTAAAGCGAAGACACTCAATTAGTTCCACCAAGCCTACAAGCTAGTTACGTGCATGGTGGGAAACTTCCGTGAGGCCGGGCCGGTCGTCCGAGGTTGGAAAAACCTCGTTAATCATTTTTTTTTTAGTTACGTGCATGGTGCATGATTTGTCTCTAAGGTCTCAAATTCCTACCTAGTCAAGTCGTCATTCAATAGTGTTCCCAAAGTTTTCGGCATTAGGCACTTATCTGTCATACGCAAGGTTCATCCCCTCTTCCCAAAATAAATTCTCAAAGGCATGCTCGGTATTGAGAGAAATGAATAGATGTTTCCCAATGACCTAACTTGGTCTCAAAAGGGCATCTTATCCTTTTCACTCACGACAACTGTTTTTTTATCCCTTTATTTCTTCTACTTTTTTTTTTCTTTTCAAGCATTTTATTGATTTTTTTCATTTTCTTTTGTTTTTCTTTTCACAAGGGATTTTAATTTTTCCAAATAAGCTTATGCAAATCGAGCATAAGGTGTTGGGAAAAGAATTATCTATGGTCACCTTGGTACTAGTCCAACTAAATGAATCATGACTATTTTGTATTAAATTAACCCTTCGGAAGCAAACCGTAAGTGTAGTATAAAGTAAAACTATCAGGTAGGCTATGGTGAAAGCAAACCAACTCAACAACGCTTTTTCAAAACTCTACCAACATGAATCACCAAAAAAATAAGAAAAATATGTTCACATGGTGTTATTAAATCTTATCATGAAAATCATGCTTTCAAAGGACATTCAATGCATTTAATGCTTCATTACTACTTCAAAAGACTTACAAGCCTAAGCCGTTCTAACATGAACCTGAGAATCAAATCCTACTAAAGTAAAAGAAAAAGAAAAACTCCTAAAGTAGGTATCACCAGATTATATTTACAAAGGAAAGCTCACCATTGCTCAAGGTTGATCACTCGGAGGGAAAGGTGGGTAGGGGCCTCCTTCGCCTCTACTCGAACATTGGTAGTTGTATTGGCGATGCCATAGATATACGTGTTTAGTCTGGAGGGATGCCATCTCCTCCCTTTCACGTTCCCTTTGCTGACCCATAAATTTTATTATCTCGCCTTGAAAATTTTCTTTGATCTTCCCACTCAATTGCCTCCTCTTCTCTCCTTTGTGTCTCAGTTTCAAAGAATGCTTCAGCCTTGTGGTAATGTGCCTCTGCTCTCTGGAAGTGAGAGGTCTCCAAATCCAGTAGCCCAGGTCCCACCTTGTTATTCAAAGTACTACCTCATAGCGACCTATTTTGCATGAATTCCATCAAAACTAGAGCGGAAATCAGAAAAATCATATGCATAAGGTCCCGAAGAATATTCGGAGTGAGGAAAGAAGGGCCAACATGCTCAGTGTGGGGTTCTCTATCTATGGGCGACCCCTCTCTTCCCGGGTGTATCACAGGGGCGTGAGGTCTCTTAGAAGGGGGCATATGTGGCTCACTGGACTATGGGATTGGTGGCAACTGTGCTAGCTTCCAAGTTCTGAGGTTGGTTATCGTGGTGTACTCTGTGTTGGCCAACCTAAAAGGCGCTCAATCTTTAAGCACAAACCCAAATGAATCCCCATCATGGTTAATCATCCTAGAGGCTAGGCACACCCCAATGCCAATGCTCGAGTGTCCCTCTACGACTTTTAGTCCACTCAGATCATAGCTCAAGTATCGAGTTATGTGGGTAGTATATCCACTGATCATAATAATCCCAGAGGTGGCTTTCCCAACCTTCAACATGTGTCTGATAAAGTGTGAGTTATAGTCGATGATTCTCCTATGCAGCATAGTCCATAAACACAATAACTCACTAAGCCTCACAACCTCTTTATTATCTCCTCTTCCAAATAGACTATTTGCCATCACCCTATGCATGTATCGGATTACCGGGTTTTGGAGGTTTGAAGCTTTCACACTAGAGGGTTTATAACCACCCTCCCCCATTAACTCTCTCCAGAAGGTAGTGGGATTAAAATCCTTGTGTGATCTTCTATCCCCTCTAGTAAGTAACCCGAACCGGTAAGTCCACCTATATTCATCATTAACCATCTTAAAGGAAATCAGTCCCTCAACACAATTTTTCCTGTTAGGGCTTCAACATCCAATGAGCTTAGAAACTCTAGTGTGCTCCTAGCATAGGTGGGACATCGAATATTCACCAACTCATCCCACCCCACTTTATTTATATTCCAATCTATGCCATCCTTGATCCCTAGAACCTCCATCACATGATCGTTTATGTAACTTGTGGATGCAATCTTCCTCTTAACAAGAATATCATAACGGGATTTTTTTGCCCAAAAAATAATACCATAAGGGTTGTTACCTTTGTTGTGTGCTTTCTCCACTACCTTTTCTTTCCCCTTCCCTTGCGGTGTAGAAGCTTCTCCCTTCCTTGATCTCTTCATGATCTCGGCGGTCTTGAGAGGAGGAAATATGGTTTTAGGTTAAAGGGAAATGGAAGCTTGAGAGGGAGCTGAGTGGAGAAGAAAGCCTAGGGCTTGAGGAAGTGGATCTAGGATTCAAGGGAGTAGGTTTGAAGAAGGAGGTGAAGGTTTTTTGAGGATTCTCCGGTGAGCACAGGTGAGAGGAGGCTAGGGCATGGGCATGGTGTTTAAATAGGGTTGGCGCGCTGTGTTCGGCGGTTCCAACACGACCTGTGTTGCTGAACATGACCACCCGTGTGGAACACACTGAATCGAGCATGGGCCGTGCTTCTGAGTACGACCACCCGTGTGGAGCACGACCACTCATGTAGAACATGCCGAATTGAGCACGGGCCGTGCTTTTGAGTACGACCGCCTGTGTTCAACCCTTGAACTTTGAATTTTACTCCAAATTTCATTTGGTGACCTGCAAAAGCAAACATTTAGATTAAAACTACTTTAAAACAAACTTAAACAACGGAAAAAAATAAAAAATCTATTGAATGAAACGCATGGGTTGCCTCCCTACAAGAAGCGTTTGTTTAAGGTCATTAGCTCGACCCCTTTCTTGAAATTCAAATTGGAGCCTTAGCCTTGAGGGGATTCCTTTCCCCTCAAGTGACCCAAACTTGATATTTTCTTCCTTTGGTGGAGCTTCAGCTGGGTTGATGTACTTGTTTTGCTTTAGAGGTTCTATATTTAGCTCCATATCTGGAGGCCTTTCAAAATGTCCCTCCAAGTGCTCCGAGTCTCTTTCCTCTCCTTGTGGTCTCCATAGAGATTGCTTAACAATTTCGAGAGGTTAAATTCAAGCTTGTTGCTCCCTACCGCGAATGAGAGTTTGTGATTCGTTATGTCAATAGTGACTTCGACGGCGGCTAGGAATGGTCTCCCAATTATAATAGGGATGTGCGGGTCCTCCATTTCTAAGACCACGAAATCAGTTGGCACTACTATCCCCTCAATTTGCACATGTACATCCTCTAGAATTCCCAAGGAGTATCGACATGAATGATCAACCAACTGAAGTGTCATGGTAGTAAGTTTAAGGCTCCCCAGACCTAGTCTCTTGCACATAGAGAAGGACATTAAACTCACAGTTGCTCCTAAATTACAGAAACTTATCTTCTTGTCTTTGATAAAGCATGAAATAGAGAAGCTTCCCATATCCTTCAATTTTTGAGGATGCTCATGCTGGATTATAGCATTGCACTCTTCAATAAGTGAGATTGTTTCATGATTTTCCTTCCTCCTTTTGTGCGACTTGATTTTTTTCATGAACTTGGCAAATTGTGGCATTTGGTGTATTGCTTCTATTAGAGGCACCTCCACACTAATTTTTTTTTTTATTATCTCTAGGAATTTGCTAAACTCTTCATCTTGTTTAACCTTGGCCAATCTCTAGGGAAATGGGATTGGAGCTTGGTAGGTTTGAGCTGGAGGCTTTATCAAAAGATTTTCCTTTAACTCCGTGAGTTGGTTCACCTCCTCCTCTACCATCTCTGGAGCATCTTTTGATTCATCGACTTTGGAAAGACTTTTTGGTTCATCTACCACCTTTGCCTTTAAATCTTGTAGCACCTTCCCATTCATCAGATTCACAACATTGCAGTTTTCCACTGGATTTATTTTCGGTCGTTTAGGGAATTTTCCAGGAGTTCTTGACACTGAATTTGCCACTTGGGCAACCTGAGTTTCCAGCATCTTGGTGTCAATGGTCAATGTATCCACCGAAGTCCTCAACTCTTTAATCATAACTTCATGATTGGAGTGTCGAGAAATTTCTCGTTAGCTTCAGATTAGGTTGCAATAAATTGCTCCATCATCTTTTCTATATTTGACGTTTGGGGTTAAGGTTCAGAAGATTGCCCATAGCTTCCTTGACTTGGGAATTGCCCTTGATTGGCTCGATAAGAAAAGTTATAGGTGTTCTAATAGGGATTGTTCGGCCTTTGATTGAAATTGTTGATCGCATCAACATGATCCACTTGATTTCCTTGTATAAATGCCAACATGGAACAATTATCCCCATTGTGCCCGAAATTTCCACAGACTTGGCTGGAAGCAACGATGCCATTTGAAGGTTTTATATGCATTATGTCCAACCGCTCATCGCGTCCAACCAGGCTGCTATCAAATCCACTTGATTGACTTGATGCATCCCTGGGTCTATACTGGAGTGCTTCTTTCATTTGCCCATTAGTGGTGGTTGAAGGCCACACTTTCTATGATCTCTTCGACCTCTTCAAGTGTCTTGTTCATAATGACAGCTCCGACTGCTGAGTTAAGCGATATCTTCAAGAATATGAGATTCCATTGTAAAGGTATGAATCACCAACTATCTCTCAAGCTCATGATATGGGCATTGCTGAAGTAGACTCTTGTACCGGTCCCAAGACTTGAACAAAGATTCCCAAGCCTTTTGCATGAAATTAGTAACTGTCTTGCTCGGCGGATAGAATTTGCTCATGAATCACAACTTATATTGATCCCAGGTAGATATGCACTCTTGAGGGAGTGATGAAAACCACAACTTGGCTTTATCCCTCAGTGAAAATGGGAACAATATAAGCTGTATTGCATTCACAGAGACTCCAATTTGCATAAGTGTCCCCCAGATCTCTAAGAAAATTTCGAAATGGAAATTTGAATCTTCCATCGGGACTCCATTGAATTGGCCTTGTTGAACCATGCAGATTAGAGCCGGTTTGAGTTCAAAGTTGTTTGGCACTATAGTAGGCCGAGCAATACTTGATTTAAAGCTCCTCACATTGGGTGATGTATAATCACCAAGAGAATTGTGGTTGTTTCCCCCGAGCAGGTTGGGGATGTCTTGATTGATGTCTTGATTCTGATTATCCTCCATTGTTTGTTGAATTCTGAATCTTTGATGGTATGTTCAATCAATTTCTGGGTTGAAGGGCAACAATTCTCCTTCCCTTTAGGATCTGGGCATATGACAGAATAGTTTCTTTGTAAAGAAGAGAAAAGGAACAGAGTAAGATAGATTAAAACAAATGCAAAATAAAAACAAATAACAAGAAATAATCTAATCCAAAAATTTAGCTAATATTAATTTAGGCCGGTCCCTAACAATGATGCCAAAAACTTGACGGTGTGCAAATCACAAGTGAACGGTCGTGTCATCAAGTAATAAAAAAGATCGGATCCACAGGAACTGGTGATCAAGTACTAATCTACCAATCAGACTTAACTATCTATATAAGTTAGTGCAGTCTGACCTGATTATTGTTTTGGTGTTGATACCGATTTAAGTTTAGTTGAGTAAGATAAGTTCGGATTAAGTCCTGGTCGGAGACTGGGCATGAATTCCGGTGAGTGAAGCCGGGTCCTAGCGAGTGAAGCCGGGTCCTAGCGAGTGAAGCTAGGTGAAGGAAATCCTGGTGAGTGAAGCCGGGTCCCAGCGAGGGAAGCTAGGTGAAGGAAATCCTGGTGAGTGAAGCTAGGTTGGACTAAGTCTCGGTGAGTGAAGCTGGGCATGAAGTCTTGGTCCGGGGGACTAAGCATTAAGTGTACTTGTCAGAGAGGGCTCGATAGCTCGTTCTCTGGACCGGGTTAGGTCGGAGAGAGCTCGGGAGCTTGTTCTCCGGACCAGACTGAGTCAGAGAAGGCAGGGAGCTTGTTCTCTGGACTCAGGGTCGAAATGGTCGGAGTTGGATCGGTTTGAAGTCCGATCAGGGAGTTGGCACGAACTCCCTCGGTTGTAGATCGGTCTGAAGTCCGATCAGGGAGTTGGCACGAACTCCCTTGATAGTAGATCAGTTTGGTGACCGATCCAGGATGTCTGATTGGTCTGGTGACCGATCAGAAACAGATCAGAAACATTCTGTGTGGTGACTGATCGGTCTGGTGACCGATCAGAAACAGATCAGAAAGTCACAGAGAGTTATCTGGTCGGTCAGTGCGATCGATCAGAATCAGACTGGACCGATCAGAAGGGACCATGATCGGTCAGTCACCTGGCTGATCCGTCAGTTGGATCGATCAGCCACCTTGGCTGATCGATCACTGAACCGATCAGTCAATCAACCATTTTGGCTGATCGGCCAGCTGGACAGACCAGCCAAGGCTTGAACTTGAATGGCTCCTGAACTTGTAGTAAGGTCTGTAAGGTCTGTGATCGGTCTGGTGATCGATCCCTGATCTCTGATCGGTCAGTGAGACTGATCATACCTTTACTGGATCGATCAAAATGGAATCTGATCGGTCAGGAGGGTGTCTAATCGGTCAGGGTGACCGATCAGCGCCTCAAAACTTTAATTTGAATTACTGTCATACTTCTGATTTCCTTCTGATTTTCTTCTGATTTGATTCCGATTTGCTTCGCTAATAAACCTGTGAGTGTGCAGATGATACAGGGCTGTGGAGGAGCAAGAAGAAGGGGTCAGGGTAACTTTTACCTGTGCTATTTTGTTTGATACGCGTTTGCAGTTTTCAACGGTGTCTGACCTGAAGCTGCAGTTGAAGAGGGTGACTTCAGTGAGCTCAGAAGAGGTCAGTGAGTCAGTGGGTGACGACGCCGTGGGTCAGTGACGAAGCCTGTAAGTGTGGTGCACAAGGAAGCTTAAAAAGAAGAGGTCGGCGAAGTAGAGAAGAGAGACAACTGTGTATAGAGCAAAGGGTTGCTGTTGAGTTGTGTTTTCTTTGTATTCTCTTCTTGCTTGAGCTATCTGTTTGATCTATTGTGTGAGCTTCCCTCTCGAGTCTCCTGTGCTTTATCTGTATATTTCTGAGACGATTGTGGAGTGGTTACTCCACCGAGGAGTGTTTCTTATCCGGATTCATTTCGGGGCTTGATTTGCCGACGATCAAGGGATCGCCCATCTCATGGTCACGCCAAGGAGTAGGGGCAAGTTATCTCCGAACCTTGTAAATCTTTCTGTTAGCATCTGGTTTGTTCTCTTTCAGTTTTCTTTCTGTTCTGCATTTTTTTTCCGCTGCTAACCTAAGTGCAGAAAGAATTAAAAGAAGCCAATCTTTAAGTGGGTGACTATTCACACTCCCCTCTCTAGCCATCCCAGATCCAACAAGTGGTATCAGAGCCTGAGGCTCTTTCAAACGATTTAACACCCGAAGAGCAAAGAAGAATGGCTTTGAGAGAAGGCTTCAGCACCAACAGACCACCGTTCTTTGATGGAGCCGACTTCCAGTATTGGAGGTCATGAATGGAGTACTACCTGAAAACCGACATTGGGATGTGGTTTTCAGTCAAGGAGGGATTCATTCCTCCAAAGGATGCTGAAGGTAAGGAACTCGATTCATCAAAGTGGTCAGCCGAACAAACCAGGAAAGGTGAGGCTGATGCTAAGGCTGTGGTCACCCTACAGTGTGGGATGACCAAGGAGCAACTTATTAAGGTTGGTCCTTTCTCAAGTGCCAAAGATTTGTGGAACAAGCTCATAGAGCTTCATGAAGGCACTCGAGACTCCCGGATAGCAAAAAGAGACCTCTTCCTCAATCAACTCCAGAACCTTACCATGAAAGACTCTGAAACTGTAAGTGAGATTCATGGTCGATTCAAGGAGATACTTAATGGTTTGCACTCCATCGATGAGAAGGTCGAAAACCGTGACCTTGTGAGGTATGTACTTAAGTCATTCCCTAGGAATGCCTTGTGGTCATCCATGGTGGATGCCTACAAGGTTTCCAAGGATCTTTCCATTATAAAGCTAGATGATTTATTCTGTGAAATGGAGCTACATGAGATTGCTAACAAAGGCCCAAAGGGTATTGCTCTTGTAGTAGGGGATAGAAGAAAGAAGAAGAAGGAAAAGAAGAAAGAAAAGGAGGAGGAGAAGAACACCCATCACATGACTCTCATGGCACTAGAAGATTCAAACGAAGAAAGTGGTGACGAATCAAGTGACTCTTCAACCGCGGCTTCATCATCTTCGGATGATGAAGAGGTAATCTCTCCCGAGCTAGATAAATGTTATAGAATCATTGCATATTTAACTACCTTGCTTAAAAAATCTAAGGACAAGGTAAAATCATTGAAATTAGAAATAGAACAATTGAGAACCTCCAATGATAATCATATAGATGATTTGCATGTTAAGGTTCTTGAGGATGAGAACAAGGCTTTGAAGAGTGAAGTTGAAAACCTCAAGAATCTTTTTGAGAAATTTTCAAATAGCTCTAAGACTTTGGATATGATCCTCAACTCCCAAAGAGCGGTTTACAACAAGGCCGGTATAGGTTACCGACCTAAGGAACTTACTTTATGTCATTGATGTCTAGAACCCAATTTAGATCATCAAATGCTTTTAGGGTTCAAGGACTAGGAAAGAAAATGACCAAAGCATGGGTCCCAAAGACTTGCATTGTAGGTTTATTAGGTCCCAAGGTGTGGGTACCTAAATTATCTATCTTTCGTGTTGTGTAGCATTGGTTGAGAGGGAGTATCTACCAACATGGGTTGTTGATAGTGGGTGCTCCAAACACATGACCAGGGAAAAATTGTTATCCACATGACTAGGTATGGAAAATTCCAATTAAATTCCTTGATCCCCATTCTTTTGGTTCTTATAATGATATAATTCCTTGGCTAGTGATTTTTATGGAATTCATTTGTCAAATTACTTAATCATGAATAAGTGTAACACTGGACTGACGTTTGTTCTCTCATTTAAACAACAAAACTGCTTCTGGGCAGATGTAGAGTAGCTAGGTATCTACTTTAGTATTAAAGTTCTACCATGATCAAATTTGTTTCCAAAACAAAGAAGAAATTATCTAACTCATCTATACCAAATAGCAATATACATTCATTATTTTTGTTATCCATGTTTGGTAATTTTCTGGTTGATGATCAAATGATTGTATGTTCCTTTGATTGGTTTTTGTCTTGGACCACGAGGCTTCCTCACGACACTATGGGAGCAACAAAGCTAAATCTCTCTTTGTTAAACCCTCCTCAAAAGCTGAATCTTGGGTGAGATTCAACCAGAAACATGATATCCTTCTCAAGCGTTTTATTTGAAATGAGTCTTCATCATTCACTTAGCCAACCATATTAACCTGTTTAATTGATTAGTCTGATACAGAGACATTTGATTGCTTTGATACAGATATATTTGATTGCTCTGATACTGATATATTTGATCCGATGCCCCTGACTTATGATATGTTGTGCTTGTTAGTTTTGGTTAATGGAACAAATCTGTTCCTGGAACATATCAATTGTTAATGCAGTCTCACCTGGAACGTATCAGAGTTTCAGAAATTTTTCTGAAATCTGATCGGTCTACAGATTGATCAGAAATATTTATGTATCGAACATCAACGAACCTGATCGGTCAAGGAGACCGATCAGGACTATGTGTCTAATGCAACTGCATCACTTATTGCCATATGATGCATATACGTTGTTGCCATGATACATTTATGGTATATGCCATTCATATGCAATTCAAAAATTATTCTTCGTCTTTATTTTGGTTTTGGGGAGAGACCCTTGTTTAAGGGGGAGTGTTTAAACTTAATAACCAGTCTACACCCTTTTCGGTGTTTGACAAAGGGGGAGAGGATGGTTAGTTAAGTTTAGGTTGTATTACAAACTTAATTATTATAGGGGGAGGACTCTGATTTCCTTGCGATAATTAATTTTGACTTCTAATACCTAAACTTAAATCGGGTTGTCAAACAACAAAAAGGGGGAGATTGTTCGTGCAGTCTGACCTGATTGTTGTTTTGATGTTGACACCGATTTAAGTTTAGTTGAGTAAGATAAGTTCGGATTAAGTCCTGGTCGGAAACTGGGCATGAATCCTGGTGAGTGAAGCCGGGTCCTAGCGAGCGAAGCTAGGTGAAGGAAATCCTGGTGAGTGAAGCCGGGTCCTAACGAGTGAAGCTAGGTGAAGGAAATTCTGGTGAGTGAAGTCGGGTCCCAGCGAGGGAAGCTAGGTGAAGGAAATCCTAGTGAGCGAAGCTAGGTTGGACTAAGTCCCGGTGAGTGAAACTGGGCATGAAGTTTTGGTCCGGGGGACTGAGCATTAAGTGTACTGGTCAGAGAGGGCTCGGTAGCTCGTTCTCTGGACCGGGTTAGGTCGGAGAGGGCTTTGGAGCTTGTTCTTCGGACCAGACTGAGTCAGAGAAGGCAGGGAGCTTGTTCTCTGGACTCAGGGTCGAAATGGTCGGAGCAGGATCGGTTTGAAGTTTGATTAGGGAGTTGGCACGAACTCCCTTGATAGTAGATCGGTCTGGTGACCGATCCCGGATGTCTGATCGGTCTGGTGACCGATCAGAAACAGATCAGAAACATTCTGTGTGGTGACTGATCGGTCTGGTGACCGATCAGAAACATATCAGAAAGTCACAGAGAGTTATCTGGTCGGTCAGTGCGATCGATTAGAATCAGACTGGACCGATCATAAGGGACCATGATTGGTCAGTCACCTGGCTGATCGGTCAGCTGGACTGATCAGCCACCTTGGCTGATCGGCCAGTTGAACCGATCAGCTCTTGGCTGATCGGCCAGTTGAACCGATCAGCTCTTGGCTGATCAGTCAGCTGGAACTGGCTGATCGGTCAGCTGACCGATCAGCCAAGGCCTGAACTTGACTGGCCCCTGAACTTGCAGTAAGGTCTGTAAGGTCTGTGATCGGTCTGGTGACCCATCCTTAATCTCTGATCGGTTAGTGAGACCGATCAGACCTTTACTGGATCGATCAGAATGGAATCTGATCGGTCAGGGTGATCGATCAACGCCTCAGAACTTTAATTTGAATTACTGTCAGACTTCTGATTTCGTTCTGATTTGATTCCGATTTGCTTCGCTAATAAACCTGTGAGTGTGCAGATGATACAGGGCTGTGGAGGAGCAAGAAGAAGGGGTCAGGGTAACTTTTACCTGTGCTATTTTATTGATACGCGTTTGCAGGTTTCAACGGTGTCTGACCTGAAGCTGCAGCTGAAGAGGGTGACTTCAGTGAGCTCAGAAGAGGTCAGTGAGTCAGTGGGTGACGACGCCGTGGGGCAGTGACGAAACCTGTAAGTGTGGTGCAGAAGGAAGCTTAAGAAGAAGAGGTTGGCGAAGCAGAGAAGAGAGACAACTGTGAATTGAGCAAAGGGTTGCTGCTGAGTTGTCTTTTCTCTATATTCTCTTCTTGCTTGAGCTATCTGTTTGATCTATTGTGTGAGCTTCCCTCTCGAGTCTCCTGTGCTTCATCTGTATATTTCTGAGACGATTATGGAGAGGTTACTCCACCGAGAAGGAGTGTTTCTTATCCGGATTCATTCCGGGGCTTGATCTGCCGACGATTAAGGGATTGCCCACCTCACGGGCAGGCCAAGGAGTAGGGGCAAGTTATCCCCGAACCTTGTAAATCTTTCTGTTAGCGTCTGGTTTGTTCTCTTTCAGTTTTTTTTCTGTTCTGCATTTTTTTTCCGCTACTAACCTAAGTGCAGAAAGAATCAAAAGAAGCCAATCTTTAAGTGGGTGGCTATTCACACCCCCCTCTCTAGCCATCCCAAATCCAACATATAAATCACAAGTTGTGGTTGATCAAAACTAAAAAGTCTAATAATGTGAGAAGACAGAAGCAAAGAGAGGCATCACTTCAAAGAACTGAACGACAACAATACCAATAAGAAGAAAGATACCATACTTGTGAATCACAATAAATCTTTAAGCAATGGCCAACGTATCAAATCACTCGGATAGAAACAACAAGAAATTAAATATCTTCCATGCTGAACTTCTAAACATTTGCTAGAGAAGCGTCAGGGATGAGAAATCCAAATTAAAAAGAAGTGATGGCGTGCAAACCACAAGTGCATGGTCATGTTGTCAAGTAACAAAAAAGATAGAATTCACAGAGACTGATGATCAAGTACTAACCTACCAATCAGACTTACCTGTCTAGACAAATAATAGGTTGTGGTTGTTGAAACTAGAAAGTGTAATAAAGTGAGAAGAAGGAAGCAAAGAGAGGAGAGGTGATCAATGCAAGAAGACAAAATGTGATCACAGTAAGAAATCATAGAAAGACATATAAGGCAGTAGAAAGGTAGTCAGAGAAAGCGATTCTAGGACTTCAGTTTCACTTTTATGCTAGCAAATACTCGATCTATGTTTGAATTCTTGCCCTCAATGTTGGATTGTGTAGGTAGACCATCCTATGTAACCGGTGTGAATTTTTGATACTACACCGGTGTACCAACCCTAATCATTGCCTACTTTCGGAAGCATTGCAACTAGAGATCGTAACCTAGATGAGACTCTGTCACAAGATCCCATGACCCCTAATTAACCATATTTCTTACTATGTGCCAACGAATTAAGTTTGATTCATTAAACTTTATGATTGCTTAGGGTTTCTCGCGGCATATCGGGTTGTACTTTCATGTCCGACTCTTTGCGTCTCGATTTTCTATGGGTCGAAGGATTGGGTTCTGCTTTCGGTTCATCCCCAAATCCTCGTGGGATACAAATCTTGTGCTTTTGGCATCGAAATCGTGTTAACATGGTAGATTCGGACCGCAATTCAACATATCACAGAAACAAGAAAAGCAAACATGCATAGATCAATAAAATAGTGTTTGCATCGATACTAGGATACTCCCTAATCCTAGAATCTAGAATTTACCCATAAACGAGAGGCTGTAATCAACAATCATCATCAAGATCACATAATTCCAATACAAGTTTAGAAAAACAGAGGGAGAAGAGAAAAGCTTAGGCTTGATCTATGAATCTTCGTCCTAGTCATTCCCGATCTTCCCTTGATGTGTAGATGGATCCAGAACACCTCTGAAACTCTTCCTCTAGCCTCCTTGGGGTCCTTGGACGACCCCCCAATGCATATTCAACCGTAATGACATGGATTCCTTATATAGTACTGAAAAAACGGACGCTCGACACGGGTCGTGCCGCTGGGCACGGGCACGGGCACCTGTGTCCGGCGCATTGGCTGTGGATCTGGGGCGACACGGGTTGTGCCACTGGGTACGGGCGCTCGTGTTGCTTGCGGTGGTTGGAGCATGGCCCGTGCCGCTAGGTAGGGCCACTGTATCGGGACCGCTGAATTGAGCACGACCTGTGCCGCTGGGCATGGGCCACCGTGGCGAGATGGCCGCATGAAGCATGACCCCGCTAGGCACGAGCCCTCTGAATTTGATCATCGAACGGGGCACGACCTGTGCCGGCAAGCATAGGCACCCATGTCCGGGTGTGGAGCCTCAACTTGATCTTCAATTATGATTTCGCTCTAATTCACGCCCCTGTCAACAAAAAATGCACGATAACAGTATTCAGTAGTAGTAAAATATAAAAATAAAGCATAAAGTTAGAATATAATAGAATCTAAGCATGCAAAGTAGATAAAAAATAGCGCGAAAACATAATAAAAATTCTACATACTTTAAGCTTATTAAGAAGTTTCTGCTTGATGATTTAGAATACAAATTAAGTTTCACAGCCAACACATTGAACACGTCTGGAAGCTCTCCGAATATCAGCAATTGAGATTAAACGATGCCAGAAAGAGAGGAGAGAGACGTTGAGACCCAACGGGTGAGATGTGCTTGGTTTTCTGATTGCGGCAATCTTTATCTGCGAGTTTATAGCTCTTAAGCCTTATGCAGGCAACATCGTGCGGCCACAGATGAACTTGTGGCCGCACGGAGGCGCGAGCTAGCGACCGCTGAGCAAGAGAAAAATTGAAAGGTGAACGGAAGAAGAATACTTGTTCAAAGCCAAATCTAAAATTAGGGCACAATGGAAAGTTTGACGGAAAATATATTATGAAAATTAAAAGTTATAGGGTTAAAAATTTTAAAGGGAAAATAATAAATGTATAAACTATGATGACATTTATCAAAAGTGTCATAAAAATAGTCTAATACGATATTTTATTTTTCAGATTAATAATTTTTAGTAAATATTATTTGAAAATATTTATAACAATATTATAAAAAAATATTCATATGAAAATGTCATAATAACTATTTTTTCTAATAGTGAAAGATTAGGATTATATGAGAATGTGATTGTTGTGCCTTAGAAAGATATAGGAAGAGGCAGAAATCTTAGCAGCGGGATGCAGTCATGCAACTACAAGCTACAGAGAAGAAAAGAGAAGAAAAGCATATAAGAGAAGAAAAGATATTAGACTTAATTGAGAATGTGATTGTTGTGCCGGTAGGAAAGATAGGGAAAAATAGGGGAAAAAAGGGGAAAATCAGATTAATAAATTAGAAAATTAAATTTTAAATTATTTTAGATGTTTTATTTTATTAAAATAAATAAATTTAATTATCTAATAAATTTCTTTCAAATTTATAAAAATTTGAAACAAATGTTTTTTTTAAACAGATTTTTTGATACATATAACTTCATCTCATATTTCGCTTATAATCTGTATTTATTTTTGTTTATAAAAATATATTTATAAATTCTGTTTCTAATTTATTTTAAATTCCATTTAAATTTCTTTTTGTATATTACTTTTTATTTAATTGAAATGAATTAGTAATTCCGTAACAAATCTATCTTTGATTTACTAATATTTGAAATAGATTATAACGTTTCTGAAGTCTTATTTTCTTGTAGTGATTGTGGAATCCCATTGTAGTATTTGATTTTGCTCCTAAGAATGATACATCCTTAAGGAGAACCACATGACAGTGAACTTTGTTACCTATCATGAGATATAAACTGGCTCACAACTCTCTAGGTTCCATTAACAAGAATGTTTTGCTTGGTCTCATGTGTAAGTCTTGCACAGTGCACTAAAGTAGTGAATTTCTCCATATTATGTCCAACATCAGTGTGATGAGATTTCACATGTCAATCAGTATCGATCGACTCAATCGATGAATCATCCCAATCACCAATTGCTATTGATATAGTGCGGTATGAGTAACGTCACTGTGTCACTCATGCCCATAGAGTTTCAGTGGTACAAACCAAGATAGGATTCTATTCTCGCAGCTCGTCCTTTGATTGCCATTCATGTGGAGATGAAATATTATCAAGAGGGAGGGAGGGGGAAGAGGGGTTGAGCACCAAAATGGAGCTCCAGAAGCAACAAAGACGAGTAACACTATAGCCAAAGAAACCGAGATGTATCTATGATTTGTACCTAGCTTGTTTGAGCTCTAATCGTAAGATATATGTCACTCCTATTAATTTATTGAGATGTACTGATGTATAAATGGAGATTCGAATATTAGATGTCTTGAGAGCATTACTTAATTTCAATTTTAGAATATTGTGGAGTTAATCTCACAAAAATATTACAAAATACTCTTATGACACTCATTTTGGTGTTAGTAAGGTATAATATTAGTTGATAAACTTGATATATCTTTTATTACTTGCTTTCAAAATAATGACTTTGTAATTGTTACCTTGAGAGGTAGACAATCTAAGTGGAAGGAATTACATAAAACTAGATACTTGAAAGTGTGCTATGTCAACACAACATAGTAACGAAACCAACGTTTCAAGTATTGATCTATGCTTGTCATCACAGGCATTAGAACTTACTATTCTACTCACTTACCCACACCGCTAGCCTACCTACGTTGCTCACCTACCTACACTGCCCGCCTGCCCACACCAGAAATGCTCCACATTAGGCAAAAGTAAAATGATCGACATCAGATGAAAGCTTAGAGACAGAGAAATAAAAAAGAAAGATTGAGGGGAGAGAGAACGAGAAAGGAAAGAAATTAGCAAGAGAAGTAACGTAGGATGATGAAAGGGATGGCCGCGGTGAGCATAGCGGGCGTTGAAGGGTTAGGCGTGATAGCTGCTATACATCTGTTTCGATAATCGACGGCAAGGGTGGGCAAGTTGCGACCATTTAGATACTTAAAAATATATAATTCCTAACATTATGAAAATACAACCAACTTAATTAAATACAACCGAACTTGATTTTCCTCTATTTGAATTTGGTTTAATTTTAAATAGACCAAAATAAATGCAAATCAAGTTCGGTTTGGATCCATTTAATTCTAATCATCATACCTACTTGAATACCTTTATTTAACATTAAATCAACTTCCACTCGACTATAAAATTTCAAATATTTGTTTGATTTAACTTCATTAGTTATCTAAATAATTTTAAAAATAATTTAAAATATAAAAATTTAAATAGGATAAAATTTAAATGTCAGGCTTCTTGTCCTTTCCTTTATGTATTCTCTCAATTTTGATTTGAACATCAACAAATAACATGGATTTGACACATCACTTTGATTAATTAAAAATTATTTAATAAATTTTAAAAATATTTTTTTCATAATTTTTAATTTATCTTATTAAAATATTACATTGTGATTGTGAACTCATAACATAAAATTATTTTTTAAAAAAATCTTTGTTTTCAAATTTGGATATGACTTTATCAAACAAAAAAATCTTGAATCTAAATTTTTTTAATTTAATTCACTCAAGTTTAAACTGAGTTTCATATATTTAATTTTTAGAAATTCTATACTTATAAAATTAAATAAATTTAGTTATAAAATTAAAATCTATCTCAAATCTAAAATTTGAAAAATTATGAATCTTTTTATTTTTCATTAATCAAATATGGAAGAAACAAAACCAAATTAAAATTAAATAATCAAATTTTAAATTATTTCGTTGCATGCATCCAAGAGTTTTTTTTTACTTAGGTTTTATATTGAATAGATTTTATGTGTAACTTGTTGTGAAATGGAAGAAATATAACTAAAGCTAAAAATTAAAACTAATGATTACAAACATTTTTAATTCTAAAACTAAGATAATTAAATTAATCGACAACTATAAATAAAAGAACAAATATATATTAACACTATAATTAATTACTAAGTAAATAATTAGTTATAATAAAAGCTAATTAAAAATTATGTATTTTAAATAAAATTAATTATGTATAAAATAAAATTAATTATGTTATTATTAATAATTTAATTAAATAAGCATCAATATGTATTGACACGACATGATAGGGTACCAAAATTATATCGTTTTAGTCAACAATTGAAATTCCGACACGACTCAAGGTTTTAAACGTTGAACGAATCTATAGTATTCTAGCCGGAGTCTGTAACTTCAGCATAAAACACTACTCTAAACCTTGAATCACATTTTTTCACCTTATTTCTTTGGTGCAATTTAACCTTTTGAGAGTGTCATATTAAAGCAAGTGCATTAAGTTCACGTGATTCCTAACACTAGCTTGAATTGTACCCCCATTGTTGTGCTTTAATTTTTTTTCTTCTTTTATCTAGCTTTCTTCATTTGTGTATGAGACATCACATTTATTCATATTTTTTCACAACACAATATGATAAGAAGTGCTTTTGAACAGCTTGGGGATTTTGGTCTTGCTAAATGGAAATCTAATAGTGATTCATTCCAAACACGAGTTCTAGGAACTTCTGGGTAGGAATCTTCTGTCTCTTATGGTTCACTAATTTAATATTTCTCTGGACATTTTGAACTTTTTTTTTTGGATGTGAATAACTTTCTGATGTTTTGCAGGTATCTTGCACCTGAGTATGCTGAATTTGGTATTGTCTCAGTAAGGACTGATGTTTACTCATTTGGAGTACTTCTTTTTCAGCTGATATCTGGACGTCCCGTAATTGATGAAGACAATGGGCATTCCCAGCATATATTGCAATGGGTGTGAGCTTTATATCTTCATTTAAATTATTGTCGCTTATCAGATTCTAAAAGATGCTGTGCATGTAACTCTATTCTTTGGTAATTGTAGGCAGAACCGTTAGTTGAAAATCTTGCACTTCACGATCTTATTGATCCTGGCCTTGGAGAATCTTATGACACTTACGAGTTATATCGTGTAGCTAGAGCAGCATTTCTCTGTGTTAGGAGAAATCCTGAAATGCGTCCATCTGTGGGAGAGGTTTGTATACAGATCCTTTTTGTTATTTTGTTTTATAAAACACAAGATAAGTACTTCCCTTTGATAGATGGTTTCATCGTGTCTCAGATTTTTGTTTAATCTACTGAATTCATTGGTTGTTTCATGCATATTTAAAAAAAACCATCAAATATTATGTTAATGACTATCATATTAACAGTAAATTGAAGTTGCTTCTCGAATATTATGTTTTTTATGAATATAATTTTTGATCGGATATGTTAATCCCAAGTCCATCTTACTGTATTAAAGCCAAGAATCTTATCTCAATAGAGCATGCTAGGGAAAGTAATTGGTGAACAATGTCTAAAACTGTTCTTACATTCACATTGCATCAACTAACTGCCATTCAATATTACTCCATCTTCCTCCTACAGAAATAATTTGACCTTATGAGAGAAGAATTTCGACTGTGTTTGGATTAAGTGTGCAAATGAGATCTATAATCCATTATCGATTGTGACGTCAATTTGGAAATATAGTTAGATTAAGCCGATATAGCTGTATATTTTTATTGAACAACATGATCCTTATGCATTCACTATCTCATGAACCTATGTTTTTTTGATGTAAATCTGATGACCTTTTTCAATAATCCTTACTGGTTATTGAGTTATGGAAACTTTGGCTTTTGAGGAATTTGAGTTGCTCATCTTCAAAAAGTAGTTTATTTTGAGTTGCTCCACTAACTTACTTTTACTGGTACAGGTTGTTCACCTTCTCGAAGAAGGCCATGTCCGAGACTTGGCACAGCAGTTCGTCCCATACTATACAAAATGATCATTCATGGTGATACCTCAGTGCCACATATGCCTGTAGACCATTTAGACTATCAATATCCTTTCGTCAAAAAAATGTGCTCATTGTCATCTATGTTCATGATAATATGTTTTTTGAGGAAAATGGAAAACCATAACTTTACTAGTATCCATAGCTGGTGCCATACTAGGAAATGTAAATATGTTGCCATCAATGACCCATATGTTGGGTTCTCCGGCACCAAGACATAAAAACGCAGCGGAAACAGGAATCCTCGAGCGATCCATGCGAAAGAAACTCGTACGAAGTTATCTATCTAATAGATTTATCTACTGTTTATACCTTTGAAGCGTGCCCTTCGTTTATTCCGCTCGTCCAAGATGCGCCGGATCTCTTGCACGTTCAAGCGTCCGTGCCTCTATTTGTATCCACACGGACACAATCTCTCAACTTCGGAGAGCTACTTTAGTTGTGCTAGCAACTTGAAGTAGCTCGCAGAACACCAAGAACCTTACAATAAGGTTTCGGCCAAAAAGGGAGGAGAGGAAGAAGAGAGGAAGGGAAGGGGAAAAGCTAAGGCAAGAAGAAGAAGACCACATCCAAAGTCACAAGACCCTCTTTTATAATCATCCTATGAATATGAAGAGGTTTGTGTCTCTTTAGCTTCCTTCATTAATACCAATAAAGAGCACATCTTTTCATGTGGCTCTTCATCTTTTCCCATGCAAGAAAAGAATCTTTTCATCCAATGAAGAGAGACTTTTCTCTTTCCTTCATGCAACTCCGATCGGGCCTCTCGGGCTTCCGACTCGGTCTCCCGACCAAGTCTCCCGAGTGGCGAGCTCCCGACCCAGTCTGCCGAGTGCCGACTCGGTCCTCCGAGCTCCGACTCGGTCCGCCGAGCTCCGACTCGGTCCGCCGAGCTCCGACTCGGTCTCTCGAGTTCCCAACTCGAGCCCCCCGAACTGACCTCCCGAGTTCCCAACTCGGGCTCAGATCTCCAATTAGATTTCCCGAAGCATTGTGTCATTTGTGTGTGACCCAATAGGTTCTCGTGACGTTGGCAATGCGCCTAAACACTTTAGACAGATAAGCAATGAGCGGCATCTAGCAATGCATCAATGCTACCAAGTAACAAGAAAAGTCGAGATCCGACTAAACCTCCGTGACTATGATAATGTATGACCTTGTCCTTCTATCCTTGATATCTAGATTGACCAATGAGGCATAGACCGTGTCATCCTCAGTCAATCTTGTGTTTCTTGATCCCCGAATAGACTCACTCAAACAAATGAGCTCAATATCTCATATTGACTTATTCGAGCATGGCCATGCGTTTTAGTAGTCCTACTCGATCAAGGGGCCCACAGATATCACTCCCATCATATGGGAGGGATAGATCCCATCTACATCACTCACATCCCTCCGCATAATTCATTACATACCAGTGACCGCCTTTATAGTCCACCCTGTTACGGGTGACGTTTGACGATACCAAAGGTCATAACTCCTTATGTAGGGAACCGTAGTGACTTCAGGTCTAAGGACTATTCATACAAATAGTCACATGAGAAAGTTTATGACACTCATATGACAATCTATGAAACTTTCTCATGACGGGTCAATTCAGTACATATTCTCCAATGTATACCCATGTGTCAACTTGATATCACAAATCCATGACTTATGAGCTCAAGTCATCAGCTGACCTACATGCTAGTCTCCATGCATTAACATTGTCCTTGAATATTAATGCTCGACTAGGAATAGTTTAGTGTAGTGTTCTTTACATCATCTCACTATCGATTCAACCAATCGATATGATGTAGATAAGAACCTACTACACAAGGACATTATTATACTTAGTTATTTGGCACAAATACAAAGTAAGTATAATAACCAAACATGTCTTTACTAATGATAGAATATGATACAAAATGTCCCTAGTCAATCATCACATAATTGGTCTAACACGATACACTTTCACTCTATTTGCGATGGAAGCCAATGTCTTTGGTGGACACGTAGAAAGAGACACCTTTGCTCCATGGCTCTCCTTTGCTAGCAAGCATGAGGAGCAAGAGAAATTATAATGCATGGGGGCAAGGGCATAGTAGGGCATTGAGTGGGTCAGAGTTATGTTCACAAAGATATGTAGATGTGGCAAACTGGATTGGGGTGAGCTCATGTCCAATCTGAGGAGGTGGGTGTGAGAACGAGATCGGAGTTGGGTCAGTGAAAATAAAGGTTGGTCTGGAGGGTGGGGATGAATGCCATCAGAAGTCAGCAGAGTTCAGGGTTAGATGCAATGCTGAATGAGGGGAGAGGGCTGTTTGATAAATGCATTTCTTTCTGACACTTTCCCTTCGTTTTCCTTCCCATTCCCATAAGAATGAATACTATGATTCACATTTCGAACCGGCATAGATACATCTATAGGATAACTTCCATCTTGTGAGTCAGTTAATTGTTAGTTTTGTAGGATATCTGCTTAATTGTTAGTTTTGTAGGATATCTGTGATCTCTCTTTATTTGTAATCCAACACAAATCAATTTGTTCCGTCAGATTAGCTCTTCACCTCCTAATAAATCAGTTTTTTCCTAACCTTTTCTCACCTCCTTTTCTTTCTCTCTTCTTTTTTTTTTTCCCTAGGCTAAGTTGTAAACCTAGCTGTCCTGGTCATTTAGAACAGAATTTCCAATTATTATGCTAGTCTTTTAGCTGAATAAAGATAAAAACGAAAAATCACAGCCAGATGTTGAAAAACAATAGGCCGTGTTTTTATGAGTAGCTACCACAGTACTCATTCATATGTCGTTGATACTATCGTATTGAATGATCCTAGTCGATTATTTTCGGTCCATATAATGTATACAACCCTAGTTGTTGGTTGGGCCGGTTCGATGACTTTATATGAATTAGTGGTTTTTGATCCCTCTTATTCCGCTCTCGATCTAATATGGAGACTGATACATATTCAAGGTAGCACATTCGTTTATGTATGTTAGTTTCTTAATATAGGCTTCAATCGCTTCAATATTAGTGAAAGAAAACTGCAAAATATTCACTTTGATTAAGGAGATGAAAATTATAAAACAACAAAACCGCGGTTGCTCATTTTTTCACTACTGACTTGTTATCTTAGTTATTTGGCCTGGCCAAATAATGAAATTGTTGCAAATTACAGCATGATATTTTGTTTTTAAGTAAATTACATAACAGTCGACTTTGCATTTCATCTGTTAAATACTTTTTCCCCATGCGTTATAGTAGTTCATCCCTATTCAGATATCACTTTACTCACTTTGCCTACTCAAGTTTTATAAAAGTATCAAATTCATTTCAATTCCCCTTGCTGCACTAAAATTCTCATCAGAATATTTTGTGTGGTAATGATCATTTGGCACATCCTCATTTGGCTCATTCTGCTTTCATCTTACCAGGTTAGCAGTTGGATAGACCCATGATGAATGCATGAATTACAGAAGCATACACTTTTGTTATTGATGTGATTTGTTCCGTCCACATTCACGCACTGGAAGGATTTTTAGGGAGTTGATATTGTTGCCTTCCACTTTGCCACTCATGGTTATTGTCGATTTATTAAATGAGAGTGGTTGTGTTCCATTGTTCTTTCCAGGTAAAAAAAAAAATGGAGTATTTGTTTACAATCTGATGGGCTTGCTTCAGTGCTCAATGTTAATAATGTTAACTACGGCAAATTAGAAATGGTAGAATAAATTTTCAGCAAAATTTATTATGAAAGATTTAGGGTTTATCGAGCTAGGGAAAAAAAAGTTAAAGGTGAATTCCTAAATTACGAATGGTTAATGTGCTTGACACTTATCTCTCAGGGCTAAACTAAAAATATACTTTAAACTTGAGGATTGGTTTCGATTTTGGCATAAGCTAAGGGGTTAAGAGGATAAATGTCCTAACCCTAGGAACTTGAGGTGTATTACACAATTTAGGGGGTCTAAATGCTAAAACCCTTATCCTAATGGTAGGGTTTGGATTTTTGGAAAGTGGAGGACCTTTTCACAAAAAGACCTATCACATGTAATTTTTTTTCCTCTTCTCCTTTCGTCCGCAGCCATGCCCGAGCCGTTCCCTTCCCTTCTCTTCCGATTTCTTCGTCGCAGCGAATTATACCCGACCGACGACCACTCCTTTTGCCTTCTTCACGCGCACGGACGAGCTGAGACGCCTAGCTGCGGATGGAGGTGGTTCGCGATGCCGGAAACCCTAGATCCTTTCTCTCCAATCAAAATCGACCCCCACAACCTAGAGATTTCCAAATTGGCGATCTCCTTTCTTCCCTTCTCTACCTGTCTTCTGCTCCGGACAGAGAAGGGGGCGTTGCCAGTTGCAGTCGACGATTTTCATCTTCCTTGACGTGTTCCACTGTCGACCACTGTTACTGCTGAGTTGAGATCGATTTTGATTAAGCTAAACTAGAGCTACTCCTAGGGATAGTGTTTTTCCCTGTGGAAGCAGCTGGCGCTGGATTGGGGGGCGGGTGGGAAATCACGACTGGCGACAATCTCAGGTGAGGCACATTCTGGTTTAGGGTAGGAGCTATGTTATCTTGGTGGCATATGGATTGTAGTAAGAGATTTTGGATCGTACTTTAAATCTGTTTGAATTCACAGCTTCTTTAGGTGACAGAAATTGAATTCGGGGTTTCGAGCTCTTGGGTTGAAGATCGCCTGTGGCTTTGTTTGGAGCAGAAGTTTGGTTGTGATCAGATTTCAAAGGTTAATATTGTAGGGATCTATAGGTAAAAATATTAAAAATCACAGCGAAAATAATAGATTCCACGAGCGATCTATACGAAAGAAAACTCATACAAAGTTAATTTACAAATTCCTATCGTATATGTATACCTTTGGCGCATGCCCTTCGTTTATCCCGCTTGTCCGAGTTATGTCAGATCTCTTGCACGTTCAAGTGTCCGTGCTTCTATGCGTATCCACACGAACACAATCTCTCAAGCTTCAGAGAAGAATTTCCTTTGTGGTGCTAGCCACAAGAGAAGATTCACAAAGAAAGAAGGAGAGGGAGAAGAGGGTTTTCGGCCAAGACGAGGGAAAGGAAAAATGAAAAGTTTTTCATCCAAATAACAAGAAAAACTCTTTTATACTCATCCATGAATATGAAGAGTTTTTGTCCCTTTAGCTTTCCTCTATTAATGCCAATAAAAACCCAATTAGAGCACATTTTCTCATGTGCTCTTCAACTTCTCTTCAGTCAATGAAGAGAAACTTTTCATCATCCCCTATTATTAATTTATTAAACATTTTAATGAATTAAAATCTCATTCAAATGTGGTTGAGTCTAATCTAAATGAGTCTAACTCAAATTAAATCTCAATCACATAATCCAATTGGATTCACTTGAGTCTAACTCAATTAATCCAATTCAAATCAAATCTTAGTCAAACTAAGATCAATTAATCTCCGAAGCATTGTGTCCTTAGTGTGTGACCAAATAGGTTCTCGTAACGTTGGCAATGTGTCTAAATCACTTTAGACACAAAAGCAATGAGCGACATCTAGCAATGCATCATTGCTACCCAAGTGACGAGAAAATCGAGATCGAACTTAACCTCCGTGACTATGATAATATATGACTTTGTCCTTCTATCCTCGATATTTAGATTGACCAATGAGCCATAGACCGTGTCATCCTCGATCAATCTTTATGTTTCTTGATCTCCGAGTAGACTCATTCAAACAAATGAGCTCAATATCTTATATTAACTCATTTAAGCTTGACTATGCGTTTTAGTAGTCCTACTCGATCAAGGGGCCCACAGATATCACTCCCGTTATATGGGAGAGATAGATTCCATCTACATCACTCACATCCCTCCGCATAATTCATTACATACCCAGTGATCACCTTTATAGTCCACCCTGTTACGGGTGATGTTTGACGATACCAAAGTACATACTCCTTATGTAGGGAACCGTAGTGACTTCAGGTCTAAGGACTATTCATACTAATAGTTATATGAGAATGTTTATGACACTTATATGACAATCTATAAAACTTTCTCATGGCGGGTCAATTCAGTACACATTCTCTAATGTATACCCATGTGTCAACTTGATATCATATATCCATGACTTGTGAGCTCAAGTCAACAATTGACTTACATGTCAGTCTCCATGCATTAATATTGTCCTTGAATATTAATCTTAACTAGGAATGATTTAGTGTAGTGTTCTCTATATCATCTCACTATCGATTCAACTAATCGATATGATGTAGATAAGAATCTACTATCCAAGGACATTATTATACTAGTTATTTGACACAAATATAAAGTATAATAACCAAACATGCCTTTATTAATGATGGAATATGCTACAAAATGTTCCTAGTCAATCATCACATAATTGACTCTAGGGTTCCTACTAACAATCTCCAACTAGCACTAGTGTCAATCACTGTAATATCTAATACCCAGTGACCTAGTGTGACCATCATGTTTCTTCTGTGCCAAAGTCTTGGTCAAAGGATCTGCGATGTTAGCATCAGTGGGTACTCTGCATATCTTCACATCTCCTCTATGGATGATCTCTCGAATGAGATGGAAGCGCCGTAGTATGTGTTTGATCCGCTGATGAGAGTGAGGTTCCTTAGCCTGTGCAATAGCCCCATTGTTGTCACAATAGAGGTATATCGGGTCTGCTATACTAGGAACTACACCAAACCCTGTAATGAACTTTCAGATCCAAACAATCACTTTTACTGCATCAGACACAGCAATATACTCGACCTCTATTTTAGAATCTGCGACTGTGTCCTGCTTCGAACTCTTCCAGCTCACAGCGCCACCATTCAAGCAAAATACATACCCTGATTACGATCTGAAATCATCCCTATCGGTTTGGAAGCTTGCGTCACTGTAACCCTTTACAGCTAGCTCCTCATTGTCTCTAAATATCAAGAAACATTCTTTCGTCCTTTGTAAGTGCTTAAGAATTTCTTGACAGCTGTCCAGTGACTTTCACTTGAATCTGATTGGTATACGCTCGTCATGCTCAAAGCATACGAGATATCTAGACGAGTACAAAGCATGACGTACATGATAGACCCTATAGCAGATGCATAAGGGATCTGATCAATGCGGTCTCTCCCCTCCTTAGAAGAGGGACATTAAGTATTCAAAAGACTCACACCATGTGACATCGGCAGAAATCCCTTCTTGGAATTCTGCATGGCAAACGATTAAGCATCTTGTCAATATATGTACTCTGACTTAAGCCAAGCAATCTCTTAGATCTCTTTATAGATCTTGATGCCTAGGATATAGGCTGCTTCACCTAAGTCTTTCATTGAGAAACAATTCCCTAGCCACGTCTTCATAGACTGTAGTGAAGAGATATCATTTTCAATGAGGAGTATGTCATCCACATACAAGATCAGGAAGATAATTGTGCTCCCACTAACCCTCTTGTAGATACAGGATTCATCTTCATTCTTGATGAAACCTAACGCTTTGATTGCATCATCGAATCGAAGATTCCAGCTTCGAGAAGCTTGCTTTAGCCCATAAATGGACCTTTGTAACTTACTTACCTTTCCAGCATGCTCTGGATCTACAAAACCCTTAGGTTGTGTCATATACACATCCTCGAGTAGATTCCCATTTAGGAATGCAGTTTTGACATCTATTTGCCAGATCTCATAATTATGGTAAGCTGCAATAGCAAATATGATCCGAATAGACTTAAGCATCGCAACTGGTGAAAAAGTTTCATCATAGTTGATACCATGAATTTGCTTGAAACCTTTAGCTATTAATCACCCTTTATAGGTATGCATAAGACCATTTATGTCAGTCTTTCTCTTAAAGACTCACTTACACCCAATGGGTTTAATTTCCTCAGGTGCATTAACCAAAGTCCATACTTAGTTAGTGTACATAGATTCCATTTCGGACTTCATGACCTCTAGCCATTTCTTAGAATCTGAGCTCACCACAGCTTCTTGATAGGTTGTAGGCTCGTTCAACTCAACAAGTAAAACATCATCATGGTCAGACAAGAGAAATGAATATCTCTTAGGCTGACGACGTATCCTATCAGATATGCGAAGAGGTTGGTCTACTTTAACAGGTTGTTGCTCGACAACTTCTTGTGCAACAATCTCATGATCCACAACAGTTTGTGGTGCCTATTCAATGTCCATCAAGGCCTTATACTATCTGCATCTTGAACTTCTTTAAGAAGGGGTTTACTCCCACTATTTCTTCTAGAAATAAACTCTTTTTCAAGAAAAATGCCATTTCTAGCGACAAACGTTTGCCTAGTGTGGTATTGTAGAAGTAATATCCCTTCGTTTCCGTGGGATATCCTACAAAATAGCACTTATCAGATTTGGGTCCAAGTTTATCTGAGACTTGACGTCGAACGTAAGCCTCACAACCCCACATCCTCATAAAAGACATCGTGCGACTCTTCTCAGTCCATATCGTATATGGTGTCTTCATGACGACCTTTGATGAAACTCGGTTAAGTGTGAAAAGAGCCGTCTCTAGAGCGAATCCTTAGAAGAAAGTAGGAAGATCTGTTTGACTTATCATCGATCGTACCATATTTAATAGAGTACGATTTCTCCGCTCGGGTACACCATTCCATTGTGGTGTTCCAGGTGGAGTGAGTTGGAATATGATCCCACACTCTGCTAGATGGTCATGAAACTCTTGGCTAAGGTATTCACCATCTCGATCTGATCGAAACATCTTTATACTCTTTGCCAAGTTGGTTGTGTACTTCACTCTTGAATACTTTGAACTTTTCAAATGATTCCGACTTGTGTTTCATGAGATACACAAAGCCGTATCTACTGACATCAATAGTGAAAGTAATGAAGTACTGATAGTCTCCTCTAGCTGCGACATTGAAAGGGCCACATACATCAGTATGTATGAGTCTTAACAAGTCTGTCGCTTTTTCGCCGTGTCCACTAAATGGAATCTTGGTCATCTTGCCTAGAAGACAAGATTCACATGTCTTATATGATTCAAAATCAAATAAGTCCAGTAATCCATCGTTATAGAGCTGGGATATGCGACTCTTATTTATATGACCTAAGTGATAATGCCAGAGATACGTTTGGTTCAAATCATTTGGTTTGAACCGTTTAGTATTTATGTTATGGATTGAGTTCTCTAAGTCTAGAACATAGAGTTTATTCATAAGTGGTGCACTATAATAGAACATGCCATTTAACATTATAGAATAATATTTGTCCTTTATGATAAATGAAAAGCCTTTCTTGTCCAAACAAGATACAAAAATTATGTTCTTAGTTAGTGCAGGTACATAAAAGTACTCCTCTAGTTCTAAGATAAGCCCAGTGGGCAATGAAAAGGAATATGTTCCTACAACGATAGCAGCAATTCTTGCGCCATTGCCTACTCGTAGGTCCACTTCGTCCTTTGTCAACGATCTAGTTCTTCGAAGGTCCTGCACATTAGTATAAATGTGAGATGCACAACCGGTATCTAATACCCAAGAAGAAGAAATTGATAGATTGATTTCTATAACAAAAATACATGAGGCAAAAATCTCACTTCTTTTCTTCTTTACTTCCTCTAGGTAGAGTTTGCAATTTCGCTTCCAATGTCTGATCTCACTACAGTGGAAGCAGATCCCTTCCTTAGACACCCCGCCTTTAGCCTTTAGTTTAGTAGAGTTGGCCTTGCCTTTGGCTTGAATCTTACCCTTGCCCTTAGGCTTCCATTTGCCTTTGCCCTTCTGTACCATCAATATATTACTGGTCTTGGTTTTCTTGAGATTGGGTTCAGCAGTTCTCAACATGCTGAGCATCTCAGGCATTGACTTGTCAATTTTATTCATGTTATAGTTCATGACAAATTTGTTGATGCAGTCAGACCCTGATTGTTGTTTTGGTGTTGACATCGATTTTAGTTTAGGTTGATGATTATTATGATTATGGTTAAGTCCTGATCGGGATTAGGCATGTTATGGAAAATCCTAGCTTGGAGGGCTAGGTGTTAGAAAATCCTAACCTGGAGGGTTTGGTATGAAAAATCCAAGCTTGGAGGGCTAGGTGTTGAAAAGTCCTAATTCGGAAGGGTTGGGTGAAAAGTCCTAGCTTGGAGGGCTAGGTGAAAAGACCTAACTTAGAGGGTTAGGTGAAAAGTCCCAACTTGAAGAGTTAGGTGAAAAAGTCCTAGCTTGGAGGGTCAGGTCATAGCTTGGAGGGCTAGGTGTGGAAAGTTCTAACTCGGAAGGTTCGGTGAAAAGCTCTAGCTTGGAGGGCTAGGTGAAAAGTCCTAACTTGGAGGGTTAGGTGAAAAGTCCCAACTGGAGGGTTAGTGGAAAAACCCTGGCTTGGAGGGTCAGATCCTAGCTTGGAGGGCTAGGTTGGAGCCCCTGGATCGGTCTGGCGACCGATCAGGGAGTTGGCACGGTGCTCCTTCGTGGATCGGTCTGGTGACCGATCCAGCGATGACTGATCGGTCTGGTGACCGATCAGGGAGTATGCGTTTCACCCACTTCTTGGGTCCTGATCGGTCTGGTGACCGATCAGGGAGCACACAGTGAGGTTGAGTTCCCTTGCTGATCTGTTCCTGATCGGTCTGTGGACCGATCAGGATCACTGTGCAGATCGTTCTGGAGAACGATCCAGCATCGCGGGTTCCTCAATATGATCGATCAGGACGGAGCCCGATCTGTCTGGTCATGACCTGATCAGTCTGGTGACCGATCAGGAGGATCCCTGATCGGTCCGGTAACCGATCAGGAGGTTTGGACTGCGAAGCTCAGAAATCGCCCAGTAAAGGGGTGGATCGGTCTGGTGATTGATCCACAACCTGAGATCGATCCAGGAGAGTCCTAAAGAAATCGCGATTTCTGATTGAGCGTTGGGGATCGATCAGGACGAAGCCTGATCGGTCTGGACCCAGCCTGATCGGTCTGATGACCGATCAGGAGGCTCTCTGATCGGTCCAGTGATCGATCACTTTAATTCAAATACATTGTCAGACTCTCTGATCGCGTCTGAGCATATCTGATACACTGCGCCTGATCTCTGATCCTTGATTTCTTGCTTGATATGCTGCTCTAACCCACTGATTAAGCTGCAGGTAATAGGGAAGGATTCAAACACTCAAGGAGAGTCAATGGTGGTCTTTCCTTGGAGCAGGTTTGTCTGTTTTCCATCCCAGGTTGCAATGGGCGCTGGCGCTAGCTGGAGCTGCTGTTTGGGACTGGTCTGAGGGAAGCTCAGGAGGTCCAGAAGGGCTCAGTGGTGGCTGGTGGTTGCAGGAGAGCAGCTAGAGGCTGTTGTGGGATGGTGACCTGGAGCTGTGTGGAGAAGACTTAAGCGCCGGTTGCGAGAAGTCTTCACCAACTCTGCTAATCAGTGCTGCTGTGAAGTTTTGGCTTGCTGCGTGCTTATGTTCTTGCTGTTCCATCATTCCTTGAGCAAGCCATTGAGATCTGAGAAGCAACCAGCCCTTGCTTGAGCACTTGGGGGATGAAACAAGAAGCTTCGAGTCCAACATCGAGAAGACACGGGGAAAGGGTTCTTGTGTGAGATCGTCGCTGGGTGGAGCTTAGAGGGAGCTTGCTGTGTTCTTGTCTTTGCTAAGTGCTGAGTAAGATCCTTCTTGTGTTTCTTTGTGCTTAAACTATATCCTTGATTGAAACGCTGTGGAGAGGTTTCTCCACCGAGAAGGAGGTTGCTTACTATCCGGTGTTCACCGGGGCTTGATCTGCCGACGATCAAGGGATCGCCCACCTTAAGGGCACGCCAAGGAGTAGGGGTAAGTTATCCCAGAACCTTGTAAACCCTCTTTGTTAGCGATCTTGTTTGATTATTCTAGTTTGCTTTTGGTTTCTACATTTCTGCACTTCTCTACTATCATTGTTTCCGCTGCGGTGCTACTAACGAATTGAGTGCAGAAATCTGATAAAAGCTCTAAGTCCAAGTGTTTGGCTATATTCACCCCTCCCTCTCTAGCCATTCGGGTTCCAACAAGTGGTATCAGAGCTTGGGGCTCTGTTTTTGCGGATTAACAACCGAGAGCTATCTTCCATGGGGTTGAGAGAAGGCTTTAGCACCACCCGACCTCCTTTCTTTGATGGCGCTGATTTTCAATATTGGAGATCAAAGATGGAGTATTATTTGAAGATGGATATCAACACTTGATTCGCGGTGAAGGAGGGCTTCACCCCTCCAAAGGATGATGAAGGCAAGAACTTGAATCATGGCGGTGGACGGCCGAACAAACTCGAAAGATGAAGCCGACGCGAAGGCGGTTGTCACTCTACAATGCGGCATGAACAAAGACCAACTCATCAAGGTTGGTCCTTTCACAAGTGCAAAGGACTTGTGGAACAAGATCATCGAACTCCACGAGGGCACCCGAGATTCAAGAATCACAAAGAGGGATTTGTTTCTCAACCAATTACAAAACCATTCCATGAAGGAAAATGAATCGGTAAGTGAGCTACATAGCCGGTTCAAGGAAGTCCTCAATGGGCTTCATTCGATTGATGAAAAGGTCGAGAATCACGACCTTGTGAGGTATGTACTAAAAGCATTTCCAAGGAATGCTTTGTGATCATCCATGGTGGATGCCTACAAAGTATCCAAGGACTTATCAATTGTTAAGTTAGATGATTTGTTTTGTGAGATGGAATTGCATGAAATGATTAACAAAGGCCTCAAGGAGAAGGGGATTGCCTTAGTTGCAGGGGAACGATCCAATAAGAAGAAGGAGAAGAAGAAGGAGAAGGAAGTCTCTTCATCTTCATCCTCTTTCGAATCCGAGTCTAATTCCGAGAAAGATGGCAGCGGCTCCTCATCCTCCGAGATGGCGAATTTTGTGAGAAGGATGATGAGAAGGGGTCGACGCTTCAAGGGTAAAGGTAATCCTAGTGAAGCTAAACTTGATAAGACTAATGCTTCTTGCTATGAGTGTGGTAGGAAAGGACATTTCAAGAATGAATGCCCAAAGCTAAAGAAAAAGGAGGAGAAATCCAAGAGGAAAGAAGAAAAATCCAAGAAGAAGAAGAAGGCCTTGGAGGCCACTTGGGATGAATCCTCTTCAAGCTCATCCGATGAAGAGAAGGAGGAGAAGAGCACAAGGCATGCGGCACTCATGGCTCTTGGAGAGGAAAGCAGTGATGAATCATCCAACTCCTCAAACGTGGCTTCATCATCTTCGGATGATGAAGAGGTAACTTCTCCCGAACTTGAGAAATATTATAAAGCTATTGCATGCTTAACCAATATGCTAAAGAAGTCAAAAAACAAGATTAAATCATTGCAATTGGAAATTGAACAATTAAAAGCATCTAGGGATGATAACATAGATGACTTGCATGTTGAATTGTTAGAAGATGAGATTAAGTCATTGAAACTTGAGGTTGAAAATTTGAGATCCTCTAGGGTTGAGGATGTTGATAATTTGCATGATGAATCATTAGAGGAAGAAAACCAATTATTAAAGAGTGAAGTTGAGAGACTCAAGAATATTCTTGAGAAGTTCTCAACTAGCTCTAAGACCCTAGACATGTTCTTGAATGCCCAAAGGGCAGTCTACAATAGGGCCGGTATTGGTTACCGACCCAAAGAACCTTCATTCGTGTCCTTGATGTCTAGGACTGATATGAGGCAATCTAGGACACACAAGGTTCAAAAGAAAGTTGTCAAGGCATGAGTGCCTAAGTCTCGTTTAGTTGGTGCTTTAGGTCCCAAGGTTTGGGTACCTAAGAATTCTATTTTTCGAATTGTGTAGGTTATGATTGAGGGGGAGCATCTATCAACTTGGTTCGTTGATAGTGGATGCTCCAAACACATGACCGGGGATTGATCATTATTTACCACACTTCACAAGAAAAGTAGAGGTAATGTTTTATTTGGTAACAATGGTAGTCTTAAGGTCATAGGAATAGGAGACATTCAAATATCCGAATGTCTTAGAATTTCAAATGTCCTTCTAGTCAAGGGGATGCCATTTAATCTTCTAAGTGTCAGTCAATTGTGTGACACGGGTTACACAATTGATTTTCAACCAAGTCAATGTCTAGTTAGACAACATGACACCTTGGACACGAAACTAGTAGGAACAAGAGTAGACAATTTTTATCAAGTTTCATTTAAAAGTGCTACTAATGTTTCTGCTAAGTGTTTCATATCAAAAGAAGAAGAGTCCACCCTTTGGCACCGGAGGCTAGCACATGTTAACATGAAGAACTCCGGAAGTTGGCCAACAAGGGATTAGTTCGTGGCTTACCAAGCATCAAGTATGAAAAAGACAAACTTTGTGATGCGTGTCAAATGGGTAAGCAAACAAAATCTGCACATAAAGGTAAAAGCGCTGTAAGTACATCTACTGCTTTAGATTTACTTCACATGGATCTATTTGATTGTAGTATTATCATATCATTGAATGGAAGTAGATATTGTTTTGTTATCATTGATGATTTTACTAGATATACATGGACTTACTTTTTAAAATATAAGGATCAAACCTTAGATGTTTTCATTTCTTTTTGTAGAAGAGTTGAAAATGAAAAATCATCAACAATTAAGACAATCAGAAGTGATCATGGAGGTGAATTTCAAAATCAACGATTCTTAGAATTTTGTCAAGATAGAGGGTATAGACATGAGTTCTCCACTCCTAGAACACCACAACAAAATGGTGTTGTAGAGAGGAAGAACCGTGTTTTACAAGAGGCTGCACGAAGCATGCTTAATGAGTACTCACTCCCGAGTTACTTATGGGCTGAAGCTGTAAATACAGCTTGCTATGTGCAAAACCGAGTCCTCATTCATAGGTTCTTAGGAAAGACTCCCCATGAACTTTGGTTTGGGAAACCACCTACGGTTAAACATCTTAGGGTGTTTGGTTGTAAGGTGTTCATCCTAAACACCAAGGACCACCTTGGAAAGTTCACGGCAAAGGCTGATGAAGGGATACTAGTCGGGTATTCCCTAGTTAGCAAAGCCTATTGAGTCTACAACAAGAGATCTAGATTAGTTGAAGAGTCTTCTGATGTTGTCTTTGAAGAAATTCCAAAAGTCAATGGTCAACTAGAAGATAAAGTCCAATTCGAACTTAGGAGATTAAGTTTGAATGAGAGTCCAAATGGTGTTGATGGTGATGAATCCGATGACGGTGAGCCTAGACAACCCATTGATCAGCCGGATCCTGAGGCTGAGCTTGTGTTTAGTGAACCCATTCAAGAAGCACCACCAACACCTAGGCAAACTAAATTAGCCTCTAGTCATCCCCAAGATCAAATTGTTAGAGATATCCACCATGGGATTAGAACTAGATCATTCTTCCGGAATGAGGCTAATGAAGTTGCTCTAATTTCTGAAATTGAGCCTAGAAAAATTGATGAAGCATTAAATGATCCCGATTGGATCATTGTAATGCAAGATGAACTAGGTCAATTCGAGAGGAGTCAAGTTTGGGACTTAGTCCCTAGACCTAAGAAGACCACCATCATTGGAACCAAATGGGTCTTCAAGAATAAATTGAATCATAAGGGAGAAATCATTAGAAACAAGGCACGCTTAGTAGCCAAGGGTTATAGTCAAGTTGAAGGCCTTGATTATGATGAGACCTATGCTCCCGTGGCACGATTAGAGTCCATTCGATTGATGCTTGCATTTGCAGCACATCGAGGTTTCAAGTTATATCAAATGGATGTCAAATCGGCCTTTCTAAATGGTTTAATTAGAGAAGAGGTCTATGTCGAACAACCTCCGGGGTTTGAGAGTACCGAATTTCCAAACCACGTATTTAAGCTCAAAAAGTCACTTTATGGCCTTAAACAAGCACCCCGAGCTTGGTACGAGCGGTTGTCGACATTCCTAATTGAGAAGGGCTTCGTTAGAGGTCAAATAGACCCTACACTATTTCTACGGAGAGATGGTGACAATATTTTTGTAGCCCAAGTATATGTCGATGACATAATTTGTGGCTCAAATAACAAGGGCTATTTAAATGAATTCATTGGACACATGGAAAGTGAATTTGAAATGAGTCTAGTGGGAGAGTTGACTTTCTTCCTTGGACTTGAAATCAAACAAACCCGAGATGGGATCCATGTGCACCAATCGAAATACACACAAGAAATGCTCCGTAAATTCAATATGAGTGATTCTAAAGAGGTAACCACTCCCATGACTACAAACACAAGATTAGACAATGATGAGAGTGGTAAACCTGTTGATTTGACTCAATATCGGAGCATGATAGGTAGCCTGCTATACCTCACAGCTAGTCGACCTGATATTCTTTTCGCTGTGGGTATGTGCGCAAGGTATCAAGTTTGTGCCAAGGAATCTCATTTAATCGCTGTTAAGAGAATTTTGAGATATCTTAAAGGCACAATAGGAGTCGGTCTTTGGTACCCCCGTACCGAATCTTTTGATTTAATTGGCTATACCGATTCCGACTACGCTGGATGTAAGTTGGATTGGAAGAGCACAAGTGGGGGCTGCCAATTTCTAGGATCATCTTTAGTTAGTTGGTCGAGTCGGAAGCAACATTGTGTTGCTCTCTCCACGACCGAGGCAGAATATATCGCCATGGGAGAGAGCGTATCACAATTGTTGTGGATGATTCACACTTTGGAGGACTATGGATTAAGTTACAAAAGTGTGCAAGTGTTATGTGATAACATTAGCACAATTAACCTAATAAGAATCCAGTCTATCATTCTAGGACCAAACATATTGAAGTACGTCACCACTTCATTAGGGATCATGTAGCTAGGGGAGATATTATACTCTCACATGTAGAGTCCAAGTCAAGCCTGGTTGACATTTTCACTAAATCATTTCCCGAAAATGAATTTAGTTTTCTAAGAAGGGAGTTGGGAATGTGTCGCGCTTCATGAACTTCAAAATGCATTCAAACCCTTCATGACCATTTCAAATTAATGGGAAATAATTGGGTAACTTTGGGAATATCTCACACAAACGATAAGGTTTACCAAAACGTTTTTCTTTGCTAGAAATGGGGTGAGATGCTAGGATCAACTTATTTTCTTAAAATGTCAATGCATCCCTTGAGAAATTAAGTTGACGAGATAAAAATCACTTCGGTGACCAAGTATGGGGAAAACCAATGCATAACATATGTGTATTTGGCTCCATGATCATACTTGGACATTCCAATCAAGGAAACTTGATTGGAAACTTGAATTTGGCACAATCTTGGTTAAAACTTGTTTGAATGATTGTTGATTGAGTTTGACTCCACTAGGATGGAGTAAAGTGTTTGTTCAAACCATAAGGACCTTTGATCCTTGTTTAGGGATCAATTTTAGTCAAGGAATCACTTCCAAGTTCGATATCTTTCATCAGATTCCTTCAAAAAAACGTGTGAAAGTCTGAAACTGAAAGTTTCAGATCGTATCAGGGAATTTCAGGAACCCTGATCGGTCACTGGACCGATCAAGCATAGGGTTGATCGGTCCCCGGACCGATCTGGCTCCCTCCTGCGTTGATCGGTCCACAGACCGATCAGAGGGGTCGACAGAGACTTAACGAAATCCTGATCAAACACTCCGTGCTTGCCTGGATCGGTCCCCGGATCGATCTGGCATCCTATGGTGATCGGTCCACAGACCGATCAGGAGGGCTTCCCGAATATCATCCGACCCTACTGTTCGCTTCCTGATCGATCAGCTGATCGATCAGGATCCTGCCTGATCGGTCACCCGACCGATCAGGACCAGGCCAGTCCGATCAGGCCAAAGCCTGATCGGTCTGGACGTTTTCAGATCGAACGGTGATCCGTTCAATCGCATTAAAGTCTGGTTGGTGGACCGATCCACCAACCAAATAACTTCGCGAAAAACCTCTCATTGCCGAACCCTAGCGCCGAACCTCACTACCTTGCGTCTCTTCACTTCGTGCGAGAGCCTTCCTCATCTCCTTCTTCCTCTTGTGAGTGCGCGCGTGCGGTTCTGAGAGGGTTCCTACGAGCTCTTTCTTCTTCCTACGAGTTTTACTCTCGCTGAAGGGCTTTGCGATCATCTCTTGCGCCGAGAGCTTCTCCTGCGCAAGCCTTTTCCCTTCCAGACTTCAAGAACTTCACCAATGGCACCAAAGTGAGTTTTTGACTTAGTTTTTCTTGCAAATCGGTTCATAGTATATGTATTTGCGCTAATTATGTTCTTTATTTTGATTTTCTTGTTGTGCCGTGACCTCTTGTTTTGGCCGTGACCCATCTGTACCATATCTTACCCTTGATCAATTCTACCTTATGCTTAAATTGTGTTCTTATGATCATGTCTACCTTGTGTCTTTGATTAAACTGTGTTCTTTTAATCATTGTGTCTTGATCAGCTCTCTAATTGGGTCTTTGATTACATCTTATATTTTGATCAAACCTTAACTTATATCATGGTTCGATTCACTTCTCTTGATCAAATCCGCTGTCATGACCTATTCCAATTTTTAGAAAATCATCAAAGGGTAAAGAACCCGCAGAGGGCAGCGCGAAGGGGAAAGCCCCTTCCTCATCTGCGCCCTCCAGAAGGCCTCAGCCTTCCTCGAGCTCTCGCTTTCCAAATGCTGCCTGTGAACAGGCTTTCCAATCAAGGACCTTTAAATTGCTGTCCTGCCGATCCATTGATGCCCCTTTTCTGACTGAGCACTGTCCATCGGTCATGGAGATTGTCACATTTTACAACCTTGGCTTTCTACTTTCTCTGGAGAGGACTATCAATTACGACCTTGTCTCCGAATTTTACAACAATCTTCAGCAGGGACCTCAGGGGGGCTTCGAGTTCACCACTCGAGTCGCCAAGAGGAACCTTGATTTCTCTTACGAGATTTTAGCAGAGTATCTGGGTGGTCGACGATCACCAAACCTGTATTCGATCTACCCCGAGCTTCCTGATCCTTTATTGACACCTTTTTCGGATGTTACTCCCGATGGCATTTATTAGCATTTCTTCGGACATCCCCGCCCAGCCGGGCTTGACGAGTTAGGTCCTGACTTCCCTACTTTTGCAGCACTCCGTCTCTCTTCTACCGATTACATCTTGTTCAAGATTATCACAAACTGTATCCTTCCAATCACTTCAAAGCCTTTGATCGAGATCCGACCTTATCATTGCCTTATGCTCTACGGCATGCACCGCCGAATGGACTTCGATATCATGGAGAGCATCTTTCAGTCCATTCTATCTTATAGAGAGCCGAGTCGCCGCACAGTCTATATGCCATTTGGTCATATCATCACCGACTGACTTATGTCAGTAGGTGTTGATGTCACCAAGGGCAGGACCGTGCCCATGGTCCGACAGGATTGCAGACTTGGTCGGTGGGCATTTGCCAAGTCCGGCATCATCATACGGGATCGTGATGGGGCCTTGGTTTGGAAGGATAGGAGAGGACTCGGTGAGCTACCTGGGGGAGGACCACATTTTCAGGCACCAGCCGATGCTGCTGCACCTCAGGAGGCTCCCGCCGCTACTGCTGCTGATGAGTACGACTATGAGCCGGACCCGGATCTACAATGGCAGATTTCCGAGCTGGATCAGACGATCCAGTATGATCTTCATCTGCGAGAGCTTCATCGGGAGGAGATCCGTTCGGGTTTCCGATCATTTGATCGCAGACTGACCACGGTGGAGTCTGATGTCTCTGGGATCCGTACACTGCAGTAGACGTGGTACGATGAGTGGCGCGCCACACATTTCCGGGGGATGCGCCTTCCGGTAGTGCTGCACCTGGGTCCGTGGATGCTGATGATACACTGGATGATCTGATGCAAGCTGACCCCCCCGCTGATGACTAATATATTCTGTGGTTGTTTGTGATTTGTCTATCTGATCTCTTGGATTGTATGACTCTCAAGCTGTATGCCTAGTGACTTGACTTCTTTGGCCTTGTGCCATACTTGTTTGACTTCGATGCATTGATATGCATCTGTTTGGTTGTTTGGTTTGATGCACTGATATTTTGCTAAATGATGATCTTGCTACATGATGCATCTGATATCTTGCATGTATTTTTGCCTTATCATGTTTCGGATGGTGGCTTATATGTGCTCACATGAGTACTATCTATCTATATGCCTCATTCTATATGATTATGTTCATGCTTATGATGTCATGTTCATATGATACATATGCTTGTTCTGCCATGCCTTATCTTTGTCATATGTGTTCATATGTTTTTCAAAATTCAAATCGTATCTTTGTTGATTTGGGATACCCCTAGGGTTGAGGGGGAGTATGGTTAAACTTAACAGCCCATCTAGACCCTTTTCGGTGTTCGACAAAGGGGGAGAGTGTTGGTTGGTTAAGTTTAGGATGATTATATTGTAGGGGGAGGATCTTGATTCCCCTATGATTCTGAAAGTTGAGAAATTGATTTAGAATCCCTAAACTTAAAATCGGATTGTCAAACAACAAAAAGGGAGATATTGTTGATGCAGTCTGACCCTGATTGTTGTTTTGGTGTTGACATCGATTTTAGTTTAAGTTGATGATTATTATGATTATGGTTAAGTCCTGATCGGGGATTAGGCATGTTATGGAAAATCCTAGCTTGGAGGGCTAGGTGTTGGAAAATCCTAACCTGGAGAGTTAGGTATGGAAAATCCTAGCTTGCAGGGCTAGGTGTTGAAAAGTCCTAATTCGGAAGGGTTGGGTGAAATGTCCTAGCTTGGAGGGCTAGGTGAAAAGTCCTAACTTGGAGGGTTAGGTGAAAAGTCCCAACTTGGAGAGTTAGGTGAAAAAGTCCTGACTTAGAGGGTCAGGTCCTAGCTTGGAGGGCTAGGTGTGGAAAGTTCTAACTCGGAAGGTTGGGTGAAAAGTCCTAGCTTGGAGGGCTAGGTGAAAAGTCCCAACTTGGAGGGTTAGGTGAAAAGTCCCAACTGGAGGGTTAGTGGAAAAACCCTGGCTTGGAGGGTCAGGTCCTAGCTTAGAGGGCTAGGTTGGAGCCCTTGGATCGGTCTGGTGACCGATCAGGGAGTTGGCACGGTGCTCCTTCGTGGATTGGTCTGGTGACCGATCCAGCGATGACTGATCGGTCTGGTGACCGATCAGGGAGTATGCGTTTCACCCACTACTTGGCTCCTGATCGGTCTGGTGACCGATCAGGGAGCACAGAGTGAGGTTGAGTTCCCTTGCTGATCTGTTCCTGATCGGTCTGTGGACCGATCAGGATCACTGTGGAGATCGTTCTGGAGAATGATCCAGCGTCGCGGGTTCCTCACTATGATCGATCAGGACGGAGCCTGATCTGTCTGGTCATGACCTGATCGGTCTGGTGACCGATCAAGAGGATCCCTGGTCGGTCCGGTAACCGATCAGGAGGTTTGGACTGCGAAGCTCAGAAAATGCCCAGTAAAGGGGTGGATCGGTCTGGTGATCGATCCACAACCTGGGATCGATCTGGTGATCGATCCAGGAGAGTCCCAAAGAAATCGCGATTTCTGATTGAGCGTTGGGGACCGATCAGGACGAAGCTTGATCGGTCTGGACCCAGCCTGATCAGTCTGATGACCGATCAGGAGGCTCTCTGATCGGTCCAGTGACCGATCACTTTAATTCAAATTATATTGTCAGACGCTCTGATCGCGTCTGAGCATATCTGATACAGTGCGCCTGATCTCTGATCCTTGATTTCTTGCTTGATATGCTGCTCTAACCCACTGATTAAGCTGCAGGTAACAGGGAAGGATTCAAACACTCAAGGAGAGTCAATGGTGGTCTTTTCTTGGAGCAGGTTTGTCTGTTTTCATCCCAGGTTGCAACGGGCGCTGGCGCTAGCTGGAGCTGCTGTCTGGGGCTGGTCTGAGGGAAGCTCAGGAGGTCCAGAAGGGCTCAGTGGTGGCTGGTGGTTGCAGGAGAGCAGCTGGAGGCTGTTGTGGGATGGTGACCTGGAGCTGTGTGGAGAAGACTTAAGCGCCGGTTGCGAGAAGTTTTCACTAACTCTGCTAATCAGTGGTGCTGTGAAGTTTTGGCTTGCTGCGTGCTTGTGTTCTTGCTGTTCCATCATTCCTTGAGCAAGCCATTGAGATCTGAGAAGCAACCAGCCCTTGCTTGAGCACTTGGGGGAAGGAACAAGAAGCTTCGAGTCCAACAGCGAGAAGACACGGGGAAAGGGTTCTTGTGTGAGATCGTCGCTAGGTGGAGCTTAGAGGGAGCTTGCTGTGTTCTTGTCTTTGCTAAGTGCTGAGTAAGATCCTTCTTGTGTTTCTTTGTGCTTAAACTATATCCTTGATTGAAACGCTGTGGAGAGGTTTCTCCACCGAGAAGGAGGTTGCTTACTATCCGGTGTTCACCGGGGCTTGATCTGCCGATGATCAAGGGATCGCCCACCTTAAGGGCACGCCAAGGAGTAGGGGCAAGTTATCCCCGAACCTTGTAAACCCTCCTTGTTAGCGATCTTGTTTGATTGTTCTAGTTTGCTTTTGGTTTCTGCATTTCTGCACTTCTCTACTTTCATTGTTTCTACTGCGGTGCTACTAACGAATTGAGTGCAGAAATCTGATAAAAGCTCTAAGTCCAAGTGTTTGGCTATATTCACCCCCCCTCTCTAGCCATCCGGGTTCCAACAAAATTGATTATACCCTTCCAGCAACGTTTGCTGGATAAGGTTCGTGGATAATTCTTGACCCAGTGGAAAACCTAGTCTTTCAAGGTTCTCGACATATCCAATCATCTTGAGTACATGAGTTCCTACGGGAGTTCCTTCTTGCATCTTGCATGCAATAGGGCTTTAGACACCACAAACCGCTCGTGCCTAGCTTGCCTTTGATATAGTTATTTTAAGTGCTCAACCATATCATGTGCATCCATGTTCTCATATTGCTTCTGAAGCTCAGATTTTATGGTGGCAAACATGAGGCATGATACATTAAGTGCATCATCCTGATGCTTCTTGTAAGTATCTTTTTCGATAGGAGTGGTGGTAGTGATGGGTGCTTCTGGAAGAGGTTGCTCTAGGACATACAATTTTCGTTCTTACTTAAGGACGATCCTCAAGTTATTGTATCAGTCCAGGAAATTAGCTCCGTTGAACATGTCCTTCTCAAGGACGGATCGCAGAGAGAGAGAGAGTATTTGACGTGGTATATGACTTGGTGATCTACAACAGTAAATATGCAAAAATAAATATTATATCTAAATCATTTAATTATATCTTTAATTAAATGACACTCCCACTGAATCGTAGAGCTTTGGTAGAAGCTAGTCATGGATGTGGACAAACTCAATTTTCCCACACTACTAGCTCTAAACCAAATAGCGACTATATTCATGTGGGACAAGATCCATATTATATCTCATTTTGAGTTAGCTTTGGCTAATCGCCCAAAACTTAGTATAATTAGGTAATTAATATTTTACCAATTATATTTTATGCAACTCTTGGAAACAGAGTGTCAAGATCTGTTAGGACCGGTAGGAGAGCTAGAGGGGGTGATTAGTTCCGATCTTTGCTCTTTGATGATTTGTTGTGACGGAAGACTTGAGCAACGCTAACACCTTGATTTTACTTGGTATCCACCTCCTTGAGGTGACTAATCCAAGGATCCGCTCTCCTCACTCTCTTATACACTATGAAAGATCTCCTTCTTGAGATGGAGAAACCTCTTACAAGCCTACAAGAAGATGCAACAAGAAACTCAAGCAAATACTATAGAAATCTTACAAGATTTATACAACTTAGTTCTCCTTGCTTTTTTTGCTTTCTTCAAGCTTGGAATCGCCTCTTAATTCTTGGAAATGCAACAACACTAAGCTCCAAGACCTCACTTAAAATGGCGATGAAGGAGGAGAAGAATCGTCGAAGAGCTGCGCGAGCGATGCACTTCAAACCTGCGTGAAAATCCTATATACCCGACGCCTAGGGTTCCCTAATCGATTGCCCTATCGATTACCATGTCAGACAAGTCATTCAACGACTATTTTTTGAAGCTTAATCGATTAGCCAACCTTAATCGATTGCTGAATCGATTCAGCACATTTCTGTGCTCTCGCACAATACTGCTGTAATCGATTGCCCAATCGATTACCAGACACCTTAATCGATTGACCAATCGATTAAGGGAAGGCTGAATCGATTGCCCAATCGATTCAACCACCTTCTGTTTTTGCAACTTATTTCTCCCAATCGATTACCTAATCGATTCACAACTTCCTTAATCGATCACCCAATCGATCAAGAAAGCTCCTATTCGCAAGAAACCAACCCCAATAGATTACTCAATCGATTGAGCCGAACCCTAACTTGTGTGTACAAGTCTAGGGTTCCCTTGCCTAACCTTGGTCAACCGTGACCTGTTAGGACTTCTCTACCAAGTGTCCGATCAACTTTTTGACCAACTTGGATTTCTCTTGCCTAGCTCCCAACTAGGACTTGACCTGGTTCCCAATCAGGTTTGCCAAACCCTCGAGTTAGGTCTAGTCTCTCGGTAGACTTCTACCTTGCCAGTATGCGATCTCCCCGATCCACCTGGACCTTACCTAGTCCCACTAGGTGTGCCTAGTCCCACTAGGTCTTCTCCTATGCCAGCGTTCGATCTCCCCAATCCACCTGGACTTCACCTAGTCCCACTAGGTCTTTTCCAGTCAAGTCTCCAATCAACCTTGACCCACTTGACTCATATGATATTCAAACATCATACGATATTCAGACATCATTATCAAACATCGAAACATCCAATCTTAATCTTACCAAGCTTACCAGACATAAGCTCACCCGAGCCTAGTGAAACTAGGTCAACCCTGACCTAACAAAGATTGCACCAATAATCTTCCCCTTTTGATGTTTGACAATATGTTTGAGAAAGACTAATAGCCTTTCAATCTTTCCCCCTTTGACATACATCAAAAACTCTCCCCGAGAGTCTTTATGGTCAAAGACACGCCTAATGAAAGCCCCATACCTTTCATTTGAACCCATGCTCAACCTTCAGCATTTATCGTGATGAAGATTCCCAATCTTCATTCTTTCACTTACCCCAAAAATAAAAATTTAAACACATGCTTTTAACGAAGACCTCCCCCTCAAAACATGCTCTAAACCTCTATCATTGCACCAATAATGATTTTTGAGTTCCTAAAGCTTTAGGAAATCTCAACTTAAGGTTATAAGATTTTGAGATCCAAAACTTGAATAAAAACCTCTCCTTAACCCTATAGTTTTCACCAAATCGTCTGCTTTTTTTTATTCTATAATGAAATTTACCCAAATATACTTATAAATGTTGAGGCAATCGGCCCTAGAATGATTGGAAAATTATGATTTTGATGTGTGTGTGTGTGTGAATATGTTTAAGGTTAGGGTGTTATGTTGTATTTGATATGTGTGATTGAGTTTGCAGGACTTGGAGAATCACACATGGTGAACATATCTGAGGGACGAGAGTCGAGGGAGGAGGACTCCAAGGGCAAGCCGGGAAGTGGACTTCAAGGGCACACGTGAAGGGTGGCATGGAGGCAAGCCAAGGGAAGGCTTGTGTGCGCATCCGAGGGACGAGAGCCAGAGGAAGATGACTTCAAGGGGTGAGCCAAGGGAGTGAACCTGAAGGCACACGTGAAGGAGAAGGTTCAGAGCGGCTGAAACTAAGCTGAGAGGCAGGGTAGTCGACTGGCCAGAGGGCAGTCGACTGCCAAAACTCACAGAGAGTTTTCAGCCTCGGACCAGTCGACTGCCCTAGGGGCAGTCGACTGGTAACACCCCAAAACTAGCTGTTGGCTAGCCGTTAATGCTAGACCAGTCGACTGCCCTGGGGCAGTCGACTGGTGCGGGTCTGGACAGCCTGCGAGGTTGTCCTATTCTCTTATAAAAAGTGGACCTTTTTGCACGTGAAACGGTACAATTTCGTACTGTAACGAAGTGCTGCTCGTGCAAAAAGTCTTCTCATCTTCCTCTCTCTCCAATCATTGTATTCTGTAAAGAGGAAGACAACACCGTTGTAAAGGTTTCTCCACCTGAAGGAGATTTTTCATAGTGGAGGTGGAGTACGTGCGTGGATCCTTGGATTAGTCACTCATTTGGGTGGATACCAAGTAAATTCCGATTGTTAGCATTGTTCTTTCTTGTCCTTTGCATATTATTATTTTCGTTCCGCTAGCAAACTTGTAGAGAATTCAACGAAAATTGCTATTCACCCCCCCCTCTAGCAACGTCGTCGATCTATCATTTGGTATCAGAGCCGGTTCGTTTCGGAAGAACTCACCATCGACCGGAGCAAAGTTAAATGCCGTTTCAAGAGGGATACAGCACTACACGACCACCCTTCTTCGACGGGAACGACTTCGCATACTGGAAAGGTAGAATGCAGTATTATCTTATGAATGACATTGAAAACTGGATTAGCATTGTAGATGGATTCGATGCACCCATCGACGAAAGATGAGAACCGACACCGATGAGATCGTGGTAGAAGGAGGTCATGAAGAGGGCGCAGTCAAATGCCAAGGCCACCACCTCACTTCAGTGCGGGCTTTAACAAGGTGGGGCTATTCAGGAGCGCCAAAGAGTTGTGGGACAAACTGATGGAACTGAACAAATGGTCCAACGAGTCCAGAAGAGCAAAGAAGGACTTTCTTGTGGGCCAACTCCAATCCCTGTCCATGAAGAGCAACGAAAATGTCAGCCAGCTGCATGGAAGGGTGAAGGAGGTCATCAACGAACTCCATGTGATTTGAGAAAAGATCGAAAACCGAGATCTCGTCAGATACGTCCTACAAGCCTTCCCATGAACAACTTTGTGGGCATCAATGGTCGATGCCTACAAAGTATCAAGGGATTTGTCCATAGTTAAATTAGATGATCTGTTTTATGAATTCGAACTGCACGAACAAGCTAATGTCTAGGCCAAAGAGAAAGGTATAACTTTTATTGCAGAAAAGGAGAAGAAGAAGAGGAAGGAGAAGAAGAAGGTGGTCTACTCCTCCTCATCTGACTCAGAGGAGTCCAACGCCTCTACGGATAGCGACCAAAAGGCTTTTATGGTAAGAAAAATGCGTAGGGCTTTCAGAAGTTTTTCTAACAAGTCTTATGCTAGAAAAGGGTCCAAAGACAAGGGTAAGGCCAAGGACATCATTTGCTACAACTGCCATCAAGAGGGACACATGAAGAACGAGTACCCTCAACTAAAGAGAAGAGATGAAAAGAAGGAGGAGAAGAAGAAAGGTGACAAGAAGAGGTCGAAGGGAAAGGAGAAGAGTGCCACCAACCTCAAGGCGACTTGGATGATCCTTCATCCTCGGAGGAGGAAGAAGAGCAAGTGTCTCACTTTGCTCTTATGGCAGTGGACTCATCAGAGTCATCAGATGATGAAAGAAGCTCAAGCAGTGATGAAAGTGACTCATCCTCATCATCATCGGAGTCAGAAGTTTCGGTAAGTGAGGTATACCACTTACCTCCTCTACATTAGTTAAAATTATTTCCAGCACTAACATGAATTTAGCTAAAGCTAGAAGTAAGATTAAGGACCTAAAAGATAAAATTGTCATGCTTAGAGTAGAGTCTACAGAACTTAAGGAAGACTTACATGCTTGTTCTCTTACATCACATGATTCATGTTTTGAAATTGAAAATAGGGAACTAAGGAAAAAGGTAGAGGACCTCACAAAGACACTTAGATAATTTCAAGTGGGGTCTAACAACTTAGATATGATAATCAATAGTCAAAGGACCGTTTATAACAAGGCCGGATTAGGATATAGGCCAAAGACAAAGGAAGTGGCCTTTGTCTCACTCATGGGTAGGATAGGTACATCTAGGAGACAAGGGACTAAGGGAAACATCAAGAGGGCATGAGTACCTAAGAGATTTTTAAATGATGCTTGTGGATCAAAGATTTGGGTACCAAAAGAGTATGTTTTCCATGTTGTATTGGTGAAGGTGAAGGAGGCCTCAACCATGTGGATAGTAGATAGTGGATGCTCAAGACATATGACCGGAGATGTGAGCAAGTTCACTACTATTAGCTAATTAAGAGAAGGGACGGTCTCTTTTGGAAATAGTGGAAAACTGAAAATTATTGGTACGGGCACCATTGAGGTATCTCCTACAATTTCCATACATAAGATACTTTTAATTAAAGACATGAAGTTTAATTTACTTAGTATAAATCAGTTATGTGATGCGGACTATAGGGTTGAATTTCATGCTAGGAAGTGTCTAATAAGATAAAGTGAATTCGATAGTGTCATACTAGAAGGGTATAGAGAGGCTAACTTGTATTATCTTGATCTTGCTTTTGCTACTAACAATTTGACTAAGTGTTTCATGTCTAAAGAAGATGAAGGGTGGTTCTGGCACCGGAGGCTTGGACATGTCAACATGAGAAGCATTGCAAGAGTGGCCAAGAAAGAGTTGGTGAAGGGGCTACCTATGATCAAGTATGAGAAGACCAAATTGTGTGATGCATGCCAAGAGGGTAAGCAATTAAAATCATCACACAAAGGTAAAACCCTAACCACTACTACTTTACCATTAGAACTCTCATTGATTTGTTTGATTGCTATAGCACTCTCTCATTAGTAGGGAGTAAATATTGTTTAGTTATTGAAGATGATTTTTCTAGGTTTACATGGGTCTTCTTTATGAAACATAAGGACGATACTTTAAAAATTTTTATAGGGTTCAGTAAAAGGGTAGAAAATGAAAAATATCTTAAAATTAATCGAATTAGGAGTGACCATGGTGGGGAGTTTCAAATTTCAAATTTCTCACAATTTTGTATAGAAAATGGATATAAGCATGAATTTTCATGCCCAAGGACTCCTCAACAAAATGGGGTAGTTGAGAGGAGAAACAGAGCCCTACAAGAAGCTGCTAGGACTATGCTTAATGCATATTTCCTTCCTAGCTACTTTTGGGCCGAAGCAGTTAACACCGCTTGTTACATTCAAAATCGGGTTTTGGTACATAGGTTCCTAGGCAAAACACCCTTTGAGTTGTGGAATGGGAGAGTTCCACAAGTCCACTATTTTAGGGTCTTTGGATGTAAAGTCTATATTTTAAATACCAAAGATGACCTAAGAAAGTTTAAGTTAAAAGCCGATGAAAGAATCCTAGTTGGGTAGTAGGGCTTATAGAGTCTACAACAAACGGACAAAGGTGATTGAGGAGTCCTCAAATGTTAACTTTAATGAATCAACAAATACCTACCCTAGAAAAGCCTCAATTGATATGGATATGGAAGAAGTCCAACCCCTTGCCCAAAGAATCCAAGACTTACATTTGGAGGGCAATGATCAAGGGGGAGTAAGAAGTATCCTAGAGGATGGGGAAATAGTCAATGAACCCACGACCTCTAGGCCTTTGAGACATCACCAAGATCACCCAATTGACCAAATAGTGGGTGATGTCACTCAAGGAGTAAGGATTAATTCCTATTTTAGAGACCAAACTAGTCAAATAGCCTTAATCTCTCAATTAGAACCTAAGTCTATTGATGAAGCATTGGGAGATGTAGATTGGGTCTTAACCATGCAAGAAGAGCTAAATTAATTTGAGAGAAGTGAGGTTTGAGATTTGGTTCTAGGCCCAATGATTGCACCATTGTAACCACAAGATGGGTCTTTAGGAACAAACTAGATGATCAAGGCAAAATCACTAGGAACAAGACTAGATTAGTAGCTAGGGGGATTAACCAAGTTGAGGATTAGATTATGATGAGACTTATGCCCCCGTAGCTAGGTTAGAGTCCATTATAATTCTACTTGCCTATGCCGCTTACATGAGTTTCACACTTCACCAAATAGATGTGAAGTCGGCATTCCTTAATGAGATCATTAAGGAAGATGTCTATGTAGAACAACCTCTCGGGTTTGAGGACCCTAATTATCCAAGACACGTTTACAAATTGAGAATCTTATATGGATTGAAACAAGCTCCTCGGGCTTGGTATGAAAGACTTTCTTCATTCTAGTGTCTAAGGGGTTTAGGAGACGAACAATTGTTCCTACCTTGTTCCTAAAATCTAAGGATAAGGACATATTTGTTGCCCAAGTGTATGTAGATGATATCATTTTTGGGTCAACAAATAATGACTTCCTACAAGAATTCATCAAATGTATGGAAAATGAATTTGAGATGAGTTTTGTAGGAGAGTTAACCTTCTTTCTGTTGATGCAGTCTGACCCAGATTGTTGTTTTGGTGTTGACACCGATTTTAGTTTAGGTTGATGATTATGATGATTATGATTAAGTCCTGATCGGGGATTAGGCATGGTATGGAAAATCCTAGCTTGGAGGGCTAGGTGTTGGGAGGGCTAGGTGTTGGAAAATCCTAACTTGGAGGGTTAGGTGTGGAAAATCCTAGCTTGGAGGCTAGGTGTTGAAAAGTCCTAATTCGGAAAGGTTGGGTGAAAATTCCTAGCTTGGAGGGCTAGGTGAAAAGTCCTAACTTGGAGGGTTAGGTGAAAAGTCCCAACTTGGAGGGTTAGGTGAAAAAGTCTTGGCTTGGAGGGTCAGGTCCTAGCTTGGAGGGCTAGTTTTGGAAAAGTTCTAATTCGGAAGAGTTGAGTGAAAAGTCCTAGCTTGGAGGGCTAGGTGAAAAGTCCTAACTTGGAGGGTTAGGTGAAAATTCCCAACTTTAAGGGTTAGGTGAAAAATCCTTAGCTTGGAGGGCTAAGGTGGATGAAATCCTAGCTTGGAGGGCTAGGTTTGAGTCCCTGGATCGGTCTGGTGACTGATCAGGGATATTGGCACGTTGCTTATTCGTGGATAGGTCTGGTGACCGATCCAGCGATGACTGATCGGTCTGGTGACCGATCAGGGAGCGCACAGTAAGGTGGGAACCTACTGTGTGGCTCCTGATCGGTCTGGTGACCGATCAGGGAGCAGGCCGTTGCCTTGTTGCTTGGCTCCTGATTGGTCCGGTGACCGATCAGGTAGCTGGCAACTTCCTCACTGCCTTGTTTCTGATCGGTCTGGTGACCGATCAGGAAGCACTCAGTGAGTTGAGTTCCCCCGCTGATCAGCTCCTAAACGGTCTGGTGACCGATCCACGACTTAGGATTTGATTTCCGTAGTTACTGTTCACTCAGACGTGGACCGATCAGGCTTGAGCCTGATCGGACAGGGAGCTACCTGATCGGTCTAGTGACCGATCAGACTTCACTCTGATCGGTCTGGTGACCGATCAGGCTTGTGTTGAGCGAGAGCTGGGAGTCCCAGCTAAGCGGTGGATCGGCCTGGTGACCGACCCACAAACCCTGGATCGGTCCGGTGACCGATAACTTTATTCAAATTGCACTGTCAGACGCGCTGATCGCGTCTGACCGTATCCGATTCTCTGTGCTTAACATCTGATACATGATTTGCTACTTGATATGCTGTCCTAATACTCTGATTAAGCTGCAGGTGACAGGGAAGGATTCAAACACTCAAGGAGAGTCAATGGAGACCTTTCCTTGGAGCAGGTTTGTCTGTTTTTCCATCTCAGGTTGCAACGGGCACTGGCGCTGGCTGGAGCTGCTGACTGGGGCTGGTCTGAGGGAAGCTCAGGGAGTCTAGAAGAGCTCAGTGGTGGCTGGTGGTTGCAGGTGAGCAGCTGGAGGCTTCAGGTAGATGTTGTCACCTGGCGTTCAGGAGAGAAACAAGAGGAGCGGTGTGAAGCAGAGCAAGAAGAAGTTGTTGCTTTGCTTTTCTGCTGCGATTCTTACTGCGTGCTTGTGCTCCTTGTTGATCATCAACTCTTGAGAAAGCTACTCTGATCTTTGAAGCAACCAGCCCTTGCTCGAGCACTTGGAGGAAGGAACAAGAAGCTTCGAGTCCAACAGCGAGAAGACACGGGGAAAGGGTTCTTGTGTGAGATCGTCGCTGGGTGGAGCTTAGAGGGAGCTTGCTGTGTTCTTGTCTTTGCTAAGTGCTAAGTAAGATCTTTCTTGTGTTTCACTGTGCTTAAACCTATATTATTGATTGAAACGCTGTGGAGAGGTTACTCCACCGAGAAGGCGGTTGCATTCTATCCGGTGTTCACCGGGGCTTGATCTGCCGACGATCAAGGGATCGCCCACCTTACGGGCACGCCAAGGAGTAGGGGCAAGTTATCCCCGAACCTTGTAAACCCTCCTTGTTAGCGATCTTGCTAGTGGTGTTAGTTTGTTTTGTTTCCTGTTTTTCTGCATACTCTGTTTTCGATACTTCCGCTGTGCTACTAACAAAGTGAAGTGCAGAAATTCAATAAGTGCTTAAAGTCCAAGTGATTGGCTATATTCACCCCCCCTCTCTAGCCATCCGGGTTCCAACAAGTGGTATCAGAGCTTGGGGCTCTGTTTTTACGGATTAACAACCGAGAGCTATCATCCATGGCGTTGAGAGAAGGCTTTAGCACCACCCGACCTCCTTTCTTTGATGGCGTTGATTTTCAATATTGGAGATCAAAGATGGAGTATTATTTGAAGATGGACATCAACACTTGGTTCGCGGTGAAGGAGGGCTTCACCCCTCCAAAGGATAATGAAGGCAAGGAACTTGAATCGTGGCGGTGGACGGCCGAACAAACTCGAAAGAGTGAAGCCGACGCGAAGGCGGTTGTCACTCTACAATGCGGCATGAACAAAGACCAACTCATCAAGGTTGGTCCTTTCACAAGTGCAAAGGACTTGTGGAACAAGCTCATCGAACTCCACGAGGGCACCCGAGATTCAAGAATCGCAAAGAGGGATTTGTTTCTCAACCAATTACAAAACCTTTCCATGAAGGAAAATGAATCGGTAAGTGAGCTACATAGCCGGTTCAAGAAAGTCCTCAATGGGCTTCATTCGATTGATGAGACCTTGTGAGGTATGTACTAAAAGTATTTCCAAGGAATGCTTTGTGGTCATCCATGGTGGATGCCTACAAAGTATCCAAGGACTTATCAATTGTTAAGTTAGATGATTTGTTTTGTGAGATGGAATTGCATGAAATGGCTAACAAAGGCCCCAAGGAGAAGGGGATTGCCTTAGTTGCAGGGGATTGATCCAAGAAAACGAAGAAGGAGAAGAAGAAGGAGAAGGAGGTCTCCTCATCCTTATCCTCATCCGAGTCCGAATCCAATTCCGAGGAAGATGGCAGCGGGTCTTCTTCCTCCGAGATGACAAATTTTGTGAGAAGGATGATGAGAAGGGGTCGACGCTTCAAGGGTAAAGGTAACCTTAGTGAAGCTAAAGTTGATAAGACTAATGCTTCTTGCTATGAGTGTGGTAGGAAAGGACATTTCAAGAATGAATGCCCGAAGCTAAAGAAGAAGGAGGAGAAATCCAAGAGGAAAGAAGAAAAATCTTAGAAGAAGAAGAAGGCCTTGAAGGCCACTTGGGATGAATCCTGTTCAAGCTCATCCGATGAAGAGAAGGAGGAGAAGAGCACAAGGCATGTGGCACTCATGGCATTGGGAGATCAAGAGAGCAGTGATGAATCTTCCAACTCCTCAAACACGGCTTCATCATCTTCGGATGATGAAGAGGTAACCTCTCCCGAACTAGAAAAATGTTATAGAGCTATTGCATGTTTAACCAATATGTTAAAGAAGTCAAAGAATAAGGTTAAATCATTGCAATTAGAAATTGAACAATTGAAAGCATCTAGGGATGATAACATAGATGACTTGCATGTTGAAATGTTAGAGGATGAAATTAAATCATTGAAACTTGAGGTTGAACACTTGAAATCCTCTAAGGTTGAGGATGTAGATGATTTGCATGATGATTTGCTAGAAGAAGAAAACAAATCATTGAAGAGTAAAGTTGAGAGACTCAAGAATATTCTTGAGAAGTTCTCAACTAGCTCTAAGACCCTAGACATGATATTGAATGCCCAAAGGGCAGTCTACAATGGGGCCGGTATTGGATACCGACCCCAAGAACCTTCATTTGTGTCTCTTATGTCTGGGACTGATATGAGACAATCTAGGACACCCAAGGTTCAAAAGAAAGTTGTCAAAGCATAGGTGCCTAAGTCTTGTTTAGTAGGTGCTTTAGGTCCCAAGGTTTGGGTACCTAAAACTTCTATTTTTCGAATTGTGTAGGTTATGATTGAGGGGGAGCATCTATCAACTTGGTTCGTTGATAGTGGGTGCTCCAAACACATGACCGGGGATAGATCATTGTTTACCACACTTCACAAGAAAAGTAGAGGTAATGTTTCATTTGGTAACAATGGTAGTCTTAAGGTCATAGGAATAGGAGACATTCAAATATCTGAATGTCTTAGAATCTCAAATGTCCTTCTAGTCAAGGGGATGACATTTAATCTCCTAAGTGTCAGTCAATTGTGTGACACGGGTTACACAATTGATTTTCAACCAAGTCAATGTCTAGTTAGACAACATGACACCTTGGACACGATACTAGTAGGAGCAAGAGTAGACAATATTTATCAAGTTTCATTTAAAAGTGCTACTAATGCTTTTGCTAAGTGTTTCATGTCAAAAGAAGAGGAGTCCACCCTTTGGCACCGGAGACTTGCACATGTGAACATGAAGAACATCCGGAAGTTGGCCAACAAGGGATTAGTTCGTGGCTTACCAAGCATCAAGTATGAAAAAGACAAACTTTGTGATGCATGTCAAATGGTAAGCAAACAAAATCTGCACATAAAGGTAAAAGCGCTGTAAGTACATCTACCGCTTTAGATTTACTTCACATGAATCTATTTGATTGTATTACTATCGTATCATTGAATGGAAGTAGATATTGCTTTGTTATCATTGATGACTTTACTAGATATACATGGACTTATTTTCTAAAATATAAGGACCAAACCTTAGATGTTTTCATTTCTTTTTGTAGAAGGGTTGAAAATGAAAAATCATCAACAATTAAGACAATTCGAAGTGATCATGGAGGTGAATTTCAAAACCAACGATTTTTAGAATTTTGTCAAGATAGAGGTTATAGACATGAGTTCTCTACTCCTAGAACACCACAACAAAATGGTGTTGTAGAGAGGAAAAACTGTGTTTTACAAGAGGCTGCACGAAGCATGCTTAATGAGTACTCACTACCGAGTTACTTATGGGCCATAGCTGTAAATACAGCTTGCTATGTGCAAAATCGAGTCCTCATCCATAGGTTTTTAGAAAAGATTCCCCATGAACTTTGGTTTGGGAAACCACCTACGGTTAAACACCTTAGGGTGTTTGGTTGTAAGGTGTTCATCCTAAACACCAAGGATCACCTTGGAAAGTTCACGGCAAAGGCTGATGAAGGGATACTAGTCGGGTACTCCCTAGTGAGCAAAGCCTATCGAGTCTACAACAAGAAGTCTAGATTAGTTGAAGAATCTTCTGATGTTGTCTTTGAAGAAATTCCAAAAGTCAATGGACAACCAGAAGATGAGGTTCAACTCGAACTTAAGAGACTAAGTTTGAATGAAACTCCAAATGTTGTTGATGGTGATGAGTCTGATGACGGTGAGCCTAGACAACCCATAGATCAGCCGGATCCTGAGGCTGAGCTTGTGTCTAGTGAACCCATTCAAGAAGCACTACCAACACCTAGGCAAACTAGATTAGCCTCTAGTCATCCCCAAGACCAAATTGTTGGAGACATCCATCATGGGGTTAGAACTAGATCATTCTTCCGGAATGAGGCTAATGAAGTTGCTCTAATTTCCGAAATTGAACCTAGAAAATTGATGAAGCATTAAATGATCCCGATTGGATCATTGCAATGCAAGATGAACTAGGTCAATTCGAAAGGAGTCAAGTTTGGGACTTAGTCCCTAGACCTAAGAAGACCACCATCATTGGAACCAAATGGGTATTCAAAAACAAATTGAACCATAAGGGAGAAATCATTAGAAACAAGGCACGCTTAGTAGCCAAGGGCTACAGTCAAGTTGAAGGCCTTGATTATGATGAGACCTATGCTCCCGTGGCACGATTAGAATGCATCCGATTGATGCTTGCATTTACAGCACATTGAGGCTTCAAATTATATCAAATGGATGTCAAATCGGCCTTTTTAAATGGTTTGATTAGAGAAGAGGTTTACGTTGAACAACCTCCGGGGTTTGAGAGTACCGAATTCCCAAACCATGTGTTCAAGCTCAAAAAGGCACTTTATGGTCTTAAACAAGCACCCCGAGCTTGGTACGAGCGGTTGTCAACATTCCTAATTGAGAAGGGCTTCGTTAGAGGCCAAATAGACCCTACACTATTTCTACGGAGAGATGATGATAACATTTTTGTAGCCCAAGTATATGTCGATGACATAATTTGTGGCTCAAACAACAAGGGCTATTTAAATGAATTCATTGGACACATGAAAAGTGAATTTGAAATGAGTCTAGTGGGGGAGTTGACTTTCTTCCTTGGACTCAAAATTAAACAAACCCGAGATGGGATCCATGTGCACCAATCGAAATACACACAAGAAATGCTTCGAAAATTCAATATGAGTGATTCAAAAGAGGTAACCACTCCCATGGCTACAAACACAAGATTAGATAATGATGAGAGTGGTAAACCTGTTGATTTGACTCAATATCGGAGCATGATAGGTAGTTTGCTATACCTTACAGCTAGTCGACCTGATATTCTTTTTGCTGTGGGTATGTACGCTAGATATCATGTTTGTGCCAAGGAATCTCATCTAATCGCTGTTAAGAGAATTTTGAGATATCTGAAAGGCACAATTGGAGTCGGTCTTTGGTACCCCCATACCGAATCATTTGATTTAATTGGCTATACCGATTCCGACTACGCTGGATGTAAGTTGGATCGGAAAAGTACAAGTGGGGGTTGTCAATTTCTAGGATCATCTTTAGTTAGTTGGTTAAGTCGGAAGCAACATTGTGTTGCTCTCTCCACGACCGAGGCAGAATATATTGCTATGGGAGAGAGTGTATCGCAATTGTTGTGGATGATTCACACTCTAGAGGACTATGGATTGAGTTACAAAAGTGTGCAAGTGTTGTGTGACAACATTAGCACAATTAATCTAACCAAGAATCCAGTACATCATTCTAGGACCAAATATATTGAAGTGCGTCACCACTTCATTAGGGATCATGTTGCTAGGGGAGATATTGTACTCTCACATGTAAAGTCTAAGTCAAACCTCGCTGACATTTTCACTAAACCACTCCCGGAAAATGAGTTTAGCTTCTTGAGAAGGGAGTTGGGAATGTGTCGTGCTTCATAGGGTCAAAATGCATCCAAAACCCTTTGTGATCATTTCGAAATTGTTGGTATACAATTGGGTAACTTTGGGGACATCTCACACAAACTATAAGGCTTACCAAAACGTTTTTGTTTGCTAGAAATGGGGTGAGATGCTAGGATCAACTCATTTTCTCAAAATGTCAATGCATCCCTTGAGAAATTAAGTTGACGAGATAAAAATCATTTCGGTGACCAAGTATGGGGAAAACCAATGCATAACATATGTGTATTTGGCTCCATGATCATACTTGGACATTCCAATCAAGGAAACTTGATTGGAAACTTGAATTTGGCACAATCTTGGTTAAAACTTGTTTGAATGATTGTTGATTGAGTTTGACTACACTTGGATGGAGCAAAGTGTTTGTTCAAACCATAAGGACCTTTGATCCTTGTTTAGGGATCAATTTTATTCAAGGGATCACCCCTAAGATCGGTATTTGCCATCAGATTCCCTCAGAAATCGTGTAAATGTCTGAAACTGAATGTTTCAGATCGTATCAGGGAATTTCAGGAACCCTGATCGGTCACTGGACCGATCAGGCATAGGGCTGATCGGTCCCCGGACCGATCTGGCTCCATTCTGCGTTGATCGGTCCACAGACCGATCAGAGGGGTCACAGAGACTTAACGAAATCCTGATCAAACACTCTGTGCTTGCCTGGATCGGTCCTGGACCGATCTGGCACCCTGTGGTGATCGGTCCACAGACCGATCAGGAGGGCTTCTCGAATATCATCTGACCCTACTGTTCGCTTCCTGATCGATCAGCCGATCGATCAGGAGCCTGCATGATCGGTCTCTCGACCGATCAGGACCAGGCCAGTCCGATCAGGCTGGAGCTTGATCGGTCTGGCCACTCTCAGATCAAACGGTGATCCGTTCAATCGCATTAAAGTCTGGTTGGTGGATCGATCCACCAACCGATTAACTCTTCCAAAACCCCTCATTGCCGAACCTTAGCGCCGAAAACTCTCGCTTGCGCATCCTTCTGTTGTGCGTGAGTTCTCTTCCTGCGTCTCCCTCTCCTTTGTGTGCGAGTTCCTGCGAAGATCTCTATGAGCTCTTCGTTGTTCTCAGCAGGTTCTTTACTTGCTCAAGGTTTCTACACTTCTGTCTTTCGCCAAGAGCTTCAACTTGCGCGAGCTCCCCTTCCAGCCTTCAAGATTCACTCAGATCACCATCAATGGCACCAAAGTGAGTTTTTGATTTAGTTCTCCTTGCAGATCAGTTCATAGTTTGTGTATTTGCGCTAATCGTGGTCTTTCTTTTGGTGTTCTTGTGTTGTGCCGTGACCTCCTGTTTTGGTCGTGACCCACCTTTGCCATATCCTATCTTTGATCAACTCTTACATTTGTAATCTGTTGGTTTGTCATGACCATTCTTTGCCCTGTCTTTGATTAAATCTATCTTCATGTGATCAATTCCACCTCATGTACACTTGATTATTCTATCCTATGATCAACTCTCGTATTGATTTTGTGATCTTTCAAATCTTGTGACCAATTCCAATCTTTAGAAAATCATCAAAGGGTAAAGAACCCGCAGAGGGCAGCGCGAAGGGAAAAGCCCCTTCCTCATCTGCGCCCTCCAGAAGGCCTCAGCCTTCCTCGAGCTCTCGCTTTCCAAATGCCGCTTATGAGGAGGCTTTCCAATCAAGGACCTTTAAATTGTTACCCTGTCGATCGATAGATGTCCCTTTCCTGACTGAGTATTATCCCTCGATCATGAAGATCGTCACTTTTTACAACCTTGGTTTCCTCCTCTCTCTGGAGAGACCTATCAATTACGACTTAGTCTCTGAATTTTACAACAATCTTCAGCAGGGTCCTCAGGGGGGCTTCGAGTTCACCACTCGAGTCGCCAAGAGGAACCTTGATTTTGTTGATGCAGTCTGGCCCTGATTGTTGTTTTGGTGTTGACATCGATTTTAGTTTGGGTTGATCATGTTGATTATGATTAAGTCCTGATCGGGGATCAGGCATGGTATGGAAAATCCTAGTCTGGAGGGCTAGGTGTTGGAAAGTCCTGATCGGGGATCAGGCATGGTATGGAAAATCCTAGTCTGGAGGACTAGGTGATGGAAAATCCTAACCTGGAGGGTTAGGTGTTGAAAATCCTAGTCTGGGAGGCTAGGTGGTGGAAAAGTCCTAATTCGGAAAGGTTGGGTGAAAAGTCCTAGCTTGGAGGGCTAGGTGAAAAGTCCTAACTTGGAGAGTTAGGTACAAATTTCCATCCTGGAGAATTAGGTGAAAAAGTCCTGGCTTGGAGGGTCAGGTGCCTAGCTTGGAGGGCTAGGTTGGATGATATTCTAACTCGGAAGGCTTGGGTGAAAAGTCCTAGCTTGGAGGGCTAGGTGAAAAGTCCTAGCTTGGAGGGCTAGGTGAAAAGTCCTAACTTGGAGGGTTAGGTGCAAATTCCCAACTTGGAGAGTTAGATGGAAAATCCTTAGCTTGGAGGGCTAAGGTGGATGGAAACTTAGCTTGGAGGGCTGAGTTTGAGTCTCTGGATCGGTCTGGTGATCGATCAGGGATTCTGGCACACTGCTCCTTCGTGGATCGGTCTGGTGAGCGATCCAGCGATGACTGATCGGTCGGGCGACCGATCAGGGAGCACACGGTGAGGTTGGGAACCTACTGTGTTGCTCCTGATCGATCTGGTGACCGATCAGGGAGTATGCTTTTCACCCATTGACTGGCTCCTGATCGGTCTGGTGACCGATCAGGGAGCGAGCAGTGAGGTTGAGTTCCCTTGCCTAACTGCTCTTGATCGGTCTAGTGACCGATCAGGATCACTGTGCAGATCGTTCCGGAGAACGATCAAGTGTCGCAGGTTCCTCTCTATGATCGATCAGGACGGAGCCTGATCGGTCTGGTCAGGTTCTGATCAGTCTGGTGACCGATCAGGAGGCTGCCTGAGCGGTCCGGCGATCGATCAGAAGGCTTAGCCTGCGAAGCTCAGAAATCGCCCAATATAAGGGTGGATCGGTCCGGTGAACGATCCACGACCTGGGATCGGTCTGGTGATCGGTCCAGGAGAATCTCAGAGAAATCGCGATTTCTGATTGAGCGTTGGGGATCGATCAGGACGGAGCCTGATCGGTCTGGAGCCAGTCTGATCGGTCTGGTGACCGATCAGGAGGCACTCTGATCGGTCCGGTGACCGATCACTTTAATTCAAATTGCATTGTCAGACGCTCTGATCGCGTCTGAACACAACCGATTCGCTGCCACTTTCCTCTGATATTTGATATGCTACTTGATTTGCTGCTCTAATACTCTGATTGAGTTTCAGGTGACAGGGGATGATTCAAACACTCAAGGAGAAGTCAAAGAGAGCTTTCCTTGGAGCAGGTTTGTCCCTTACTCCACACAGGTTGCAACGGCTGGATGCAGGACTGAAGCTGCTGACTGAGGCTTGGCTGAGGGAGCTCAAGAAGCTCAGTTAGGGTTCAGTGTAGCTGGCGCGTTGGCAGTGAGGCAGCGGTAGGCTGCTGGAGATGAGATCATCTGTCGCTTGGCGGAGAAACAAAAAGGAACGAGAGAAATTGTGTTCAGCATCAACTCATCACTTCAGTTTGGTGTTTCTGCGTTCCTGCGTTACAAGCTTGCTGTTCTTGAGTTCTTCAATCATTCTGAGCAAGCTATTGAGAAGCAATCATCATACTTGAGCGCTTGAAGGAGAAGACAAGAGGCTTGGAGTCCGACAGTGGGAAGACACGAAGAGGGTTCTTGCGTGAGATCGCCACTGGGTGGAGCTCAGGGAAGCTTGCTGTGTCTTTGTCCTTGCTAAGTGTTTGAGTAAGATCCTTCTTGTTGTTTCTTTGTGCTCATTCTATATCTTTGTTTGAAACACACTGTGGGGAGGTTTCTCCACCGAGAAGGAGGTTGCTTCATATCCGGTTTCACCGGGGCTTGATCTGCCGACGATCAAGGGATCGCCCACCTTAAGGGCACGCCAAGGAGTAGGGGCAAGTTATCCCCGAACCTTGTAAAATCTCCTTGTTAGCGATCTTGCTAATCTTGCTAGTTAGGGTTTTGGTTTTTAGTTTCTGCAAGTTTTGCTTTCCGCTGTGCTATTAATCACGTCAAGTGCAGAAATCTAATAACTCAGAAGGAAGGAGTGATTGGCTATATTCACCCCCCCTCTCTAGCCATCTCGTTCCCAACAATTATAAGCAAGTTCTGGTATCAGAGTTCATACCGAGTTCCTGTTTTATGACTTTGGATGTTACTGATGTATCTATCAGTATTTCTCTCCCCCACTTCTCGATGCTCCTGATTTCTATTTGCAGCACTTCGTCTTTCATATTACATCTTGTTCAAGATTATCACAATTGTATCCTCCAATACTTCCAGCCTTACTGAAATCCGACCTACCATTGCCTATGCTCTACGCATGCACCGCGATGGCTTCGATATCATGGAGAGCATCTTTCAGTCCATCTTATCTATCGTGAGCGAGCGTCGACTGTCTACATGCATTGTATGTCATCACCGATGGCTTATGTCTGTCGGTGTGATGTCACCAAAGGCAGGATAGTGCCTATGGTTCGACAGGATTGTCGGCTTGGTCGGCGGGCGTTTGCCAATCAGGCATTATTATTCGAGAGCACGATCGGGCCTTGGTTGGAAGGATGGGAGAGGACTCGGTGACCTACCTGGGAGCACCGCATTTCAGGCACCACCCGATGCTCCTGCACCTCATGAGCTCTTGCTGCTGCTGATTACTACGATGATCCCGAGCCGGATCTGCGCTGGCAGATTTCAGAGCTGGATCAGACCTCCAGCATGACTTTCAGTTACGAGAGATTACTGCGAGGAGGTCCGCTCACAGTTCCGATCCATCGATCGCAGACTTACATCAGTAGAGTCGACTGTCTCCGAGGTTAGCACGTTGCAGCAGACCTGGTACGGTGAGTGGCACCGACATACATTTCCTGGGGATGCGCCTTCCGTAGTTCTCACCTGGGTCCGTAGATGCTGATGATACGCTGGATGATCCGATGCAGGCTGACCCCCCCCCGCTGATGACTGATATATTCTGTGGTTGTTTGTGATTTGTCTTTCTGATCTCTTGGATTGTCTGGCTCTCAGGCTGTATGCCTAGTGACTTGACTTCTCTGGCCTTGTGCCATACTTGTTTGACTTCGATGCATTGATATGCATCAGTTTTGTTGTTTGGTTGGATGCATTGATATTTTGCTTGCCTTATCATGCTTAGGATGTTGGCTTATATGAGTTCACATGATTACTATTTGTTTATATGCCTTATTCATGCTTATGATGCCATATTCATATGATACATATGCTTGATTTGCCATGCCCTATTTTTGTCATATATGTTCATATGTTTATCAAAAATCAATCAAATCTTTATTGTTTTGGGATACTCCTAGGGTTGAGGGGGAGTATGGTTAAACTTAACAGCCCTTCTAGACCCTTTTCGGTGTTCGACAAAGGGGGAGAGTGTGGTTGGTTAAGTTTAGGATGATTATGTTATAGGGGGAGGATCCTGATTCCCCTATGATTATGAATTTGAGAGAATTGATTGAGAATCCCTAAACTTAAAATCGGGTTGCCAAACAACAAAAAGGGAGAGATTGTTGATGCAGTCTGACCCTGATTGTTGTTTTGGTGTTGACACCGATTTTAGTTTAGGTTGATGATTATGATGAATATGATTAAGTCCTGATCGGGGATTAGGCATGGTATGAAAAATCCTAGCTTGGAGGGCTAGGTGTTGGAAAATCCTAACTTGGAGGGTTAGGTGTGGAAAATCCTAGCTTGGAGGGCTAGGTGTTGAAAAGTCCTAATTCGGAAAGGTTGGGTGAAAATTCCTAGCTTGGAGGGCTAGGTGAAAAGTCCTAACTTGGAGGGTTAGGTGAAAAGTCCCAACTTGGAGGGTTAGGTGAAAAAGTCTTGGCTTGGAGGGTCAGGTCCTAGCTTAGAGGGCTAGGTTTGGAAAAGTCCTAATTCGGAAGAGTTGGGTGAAAAGTCCTAGCTTGGAGGGCTAGGTGAAAAGTCCTAACTTGGAGGGTTAGGTGAAAATTCCCAACTTGGAGGGTTAGGTGAAAAATCCTTAGCTTGGAGGGCTAAGGTGGATGAAATCCTAGCTTGGAGGGCTAGGTTTGAGTCCCTGGATCGGTCTGGTGACCGATCAGGGATATTGGCACGTTGCTTATTCGTGGATCGGTCTGGTGACCGATCCAGCGATGACTGATCGGTCTGGTGACCGATCAGGGAGCGCACAGTGAGGTTGGGAACCTACTATGTGGCTCCTGATCGGTCTGGTGACCGATCAGGGAGCAGGCCGTTGCCTTGTTGCTTGGCTCCTGATCGGTCCGGTGACCGATAAGGGAGCAGGCAACTTCCTCACTGCCTTGCTTCTGATCGGTCTGGTGACTGATCAGGAAGCACTCAGTGAGTTGAGTTCCCCGCTGATCAGCTCCTAAACGGTCTGGTGACCGATCCACGACTTAGGATTTGATTTCCGTAGTTACTGTTCACTCAGACGTGGACCGATCAGGCTTGAGCCTGATCGGACAGGGAGCTACCTGATCGGTCTGGTGACCGATCAGGCTTCACTCTGATCGGTCTGGTGACCGATCTGGCTTGTGTTGCCGCGAGAGCTGGGAGTCCCAGCTAAGCGGTGGATCAGTCTGGTGACCGACCCACAAGCTCTGGATCGGTCCGGTGACCGATCACTTTAATTCAAATTGCACTGTCAGACGCTCTGATCGCGTCTGACCGTATCCGATTCTCTGCGCTTAACATCTGATACATGATTTGCTGCTTGATATGCTGTCCTAATACTCTGATTAAGCTGCAGGTGACAGGGAAGGATTCAAACACTCAAGGAGAGTCAATGGAGACTTTTCCTTGGAGCAGGTTTGTCTGTTTTTCCATCTCAGGTTGCAACGGGCACTGGCGCTGGCTGGAGCTGCTGACTGAGGCTGGTTTGAGGGAAGCTCAGGGAGTCCAGAAGAGCTCAGTGGTGGCTGGTGGTTGCAGGTGAACAGCTGGAGGCTGCAGGGAGATGTTGTCACCTGGCGTTCAGGAGAGAAACAAAAGGAGCGGTGAGGAGCAGAGCAAGAAGAACTTGTTGCTTTGCTTTTCTGCTGCGATTCTTGCTGCGTGCTTGTGCTCCTTGTTGATCATCCACTCTTGAGAAAGCTACTCTGATCATTGAAGCAACCAGCCCTTGCTCGAGCACTTGGAGGAAGGAACAAGAAGCTTCGAGTCCAACAGCGAGAAGACACGGGGAAAGGGTTCTTGTGTGAGATCGTCGCTGGGTGGAGCTCAGAGGGAGCTTGCTGTGTTCTTGTCTTTGCTAAGTGCTAAGTAAGATATTTTTTGTGTTTCACTGTGCTTAAACCTATATCATTGATTGAAACGCTGTAGAGAGGTTACTCCACCGAGAAGGAGGTTGCATTCTATCCGGTGTTCACCGGGGCTTGATCTGCCGACGATCAAGGGATCACCCACCTTACGGGCACGCCAAGGAGTAGGGGCAAGTTATCCCCGAACCTTGTAAACCCTCCTTGTTAGCGATCTTGCTAGTGGTGTTAGTTTGTTTTGTTTCCTATTTTTCTGTATACTCTGTTTTCGATACTTCCGTTGTGCTACTAACAAAGTGAAGTGCAGAAATTCAATAAGTGCTTAAAGTCCAAGTGATTGACTATATTCACCCCCCCCCTCTCTAGCCATTCGGGTTCCAACACTTTCTAGGTCTTCAAGTTAAGCAAACTAATGAAGGAACACATGTTTTTCAAACTAAGTATGCTAAGTAAATGCTAAAGAAATTTGGCCTAGAAAATGCTAAGGTAGCATCTACCCCCATAGGAACAAATATGAAAATGGATAGTGACTGATAAGTATCATTTTGTTGATTATTTTAGTTGCTAACATCCAAGTTTTACCATATTTTACTTGCTTAATTGTGAATTTACCCTAGGTTCTAGGACTTACCTTTATTTTGGACTTAATTGCAAATCTTTACATATTTAGATTATTTGGCCACTAAATTTTTGATCTATTTTTGTAGGCATTAAAGGATCATGGACCTAGGGCATACTGGGTCAAACTTGAGTCGGAAGTGGACCCGGATCGAGTTATCAAGCTTCGGATTAATCTGGGTCGTCCGATTCAAAAGCGGCTAGATCTGAGCCATCTGGGACCATCTGAGGCAATCCGAGCTAGGGTTAGGGTTAATCAAGCACTCTGATTAAGATCTGAAGGTTTCATCCCATAGAGATCGTTCAACCGTTGGATCAAGCTTGGAGGGTTCTAGACTGTCCATTCAAAGATTAGGTTGATCTGGGTCATCCGTTGCAAATCTGGAGGATCCGAGCTACCCCGAGGCAGATCCTGACTCTTGATCAACATCTGGAAAGTTTGGGTCAGATCAGATGAAGATCAGCCGTTGGATTCATCCAAATCAATCTGGACCGTCCGTTGTTAAGTATTTAATCAAAAATCTCCTCAGCTTCTCCCGGTCGCATCTTCGCCATTTCTTCGTGTTCTTCGTTCTTCTTCGTTTTTCTTGCAAATTCTCTTAGTTGAAGGCGTGACCACCTCAACCTAGACCTTGGATCAAGATCTGAATCATTGGGGGATAGTTTCCTTAGAGATTTCAGCTCAAATTGCGCCGGAACAGGACTGTTTGAGGGTTTCGGCAGTTCTGCAATCAAATCCCTTGAATCTCATCCGTGAGCCACTTGCGATCGTCTGAGCCGTCTGTAGGGGTCCTCAGGTGAGCTCAGATGATCCTCAATTCATCATCGCAATCCCATCCATTGAGATAGAGGAGATTGGATTAGAAAATTCCAGCTGAGTGCAGAGTGAGCAGAGTCGACTATAGAGACGATTTCCCACTGATTTGCGGAGCTGAAGGGGTTCTTGGCTTGCCCTTGCGTGACGAACAAGGTGGTTTTGAGCTCGGGAAGGGTTGAGGATTAGTTTCAATTAGTTAATTTCAGTTCTTTAGCTGTAATTTCATTTCTGCAGTTTGTTCATTACTGAATTCGTATCAGAATTTTTAGTTTCAGTTTCTTAATTGTTTTTGCTTCAATTAGTGTTCAATTCTGCAATAGTATGAGTTAGATTGCTTAATTAGTGAACTATTTCGCTTAGATTAGCTTACTCAGCATTTGAATCAATTCTGAAATTGGATTTCTTTCTGCGTATTAGTTTGTTTCCTGCATTTCAGTTGTTTTCTTTTTCTGCCATTCCTGATTTTTTGTATCAAGTTAGTTTAAGTGTTATCATTCTGAATTTACATTGTATCTTTGGGCATTTTCAAAGGTCTTGGTGTCAATTTCTGCATTCGGTTCCAGCTGAATTACTGCGTATCAGTTTCAATTTAAGCAAATGGGCAGTTTCAATTTCTGCAAGCTGTTTCAGTTACAGCCTCTGAAGTGTATCAAGTTAGAGTTGGTTTTCTTCTAAACCTTTCTAAACACTAGATTGTGCACCTAAATTTAGCTAGCTTTGGGTGTTCCTGCATTCGATTCATGCGGCAATTCTGAATTTAATTCAGCATTTGATTTCTGTTCTGAATTTTTATCTGCACTGCTGAAATTCTGTTTTCATTTCTGATTTACTTCATTCATCCAAGCATAGCATTTTACCCATCTCTTTGTCTTACAAGAAGAATTGATCAGTGCATGTTAGAATTGGTAGTTTATATGTCTTGCATTAGTGCCATTCGGAATTTCAGCTCTGCATTATCCTGTTTTTTGTGCAGTTTCTGAATTGATAACTGTTCCCTTGCTGCATTTCTGAATTTCTCCATTTATCCCTGATTTCCTGCATTCATTTACGCATGTCACTTCTCTAATGGATGTATCTTTCAAGTTGAATTGATCAGTCCAATTCAGAAATTGTCCAATGAAAGTTATGCACTTAGTATAAGATTCTTTTTGGTACATCAGCTTCCTTAATTTGGTATTAAGATTGTTCAATTGCCTTCACTTTGTATCAAGTGAAATCTTGGCACGGTTTTTGTATCAATTTGGTTTTAGATTGCTTGCGTTTGCTCTGTCTTGAGTTTGATGTTGTTGCTTCATTGCTTAGCATTTGTGTTGCCTTTGAAATCAGAATCGGTTTCCAAAATTGATCAAGTGCTTTAGTGGATTAAGTGGTCCCTTGGTTGAGTTATAACTTGCTATCACTTGTTAAGTTCCATAGTTAATTTTCCTTCATTTTCATTGAGATTTCATTTCTGATTCCAACTCAAACCAAATCTTATTTGAAACCCAAAAATATCGACGACACATAAACTCGAGCACGAATCAAACAAACTCTCAACTAGCCCTAGGAAAAATACGACCTGTGGCCCCTTTATTACGTTTTCATTCTTTGATTGCAAAAAGGGTTTCCAGCTTACACATATCTAAATTTTGAGACCCACACTTTCGTGACAGCCTCTTTTGGGTCCATCAGTGACCTTGAAAGGAAAATGGTAGACTTTAAGCAATATAGGAGCATGATTGGTAGCTTACTATACCTAACCGCTAGTAGACCCGATATACTTTTTGCGGTAGGTATGTGTGCAAGGTATCAATCTTGTGCCAAAGAGTCCCATTTGGTTGTAGTTAAGAGGATCCTAAGGTATGTTAAAGGTACCCTTAATGTCGGGCTTTGGTATCCTAGAACCCCTAATGTTGATCTTATTGGATACACCGACTCGGACTATACGGGATGCAAGCTAGATAGGAAGAGTACTAGTGGAGGGTGTCAATTCCTTGGGTCTTCCTTAGTTAGTTGGAGTAGTAGGAAACAACCATGCGTTGCCCTATCAACAACGGAGGCGGAATATGTGGCAATGGGTGGGTGTGTTTCCCAACTCCTTTGGATCATACACACTTTAGAAGATTATGAGTTACATTATTCCAAGGTCAAAGTCTTGTGTGATAATGTAAGTACAATCAATTTGACCAAAAATCCGGTTCACCACTCTAGAACAAAATACATTGAAGTGAAGCATCACTTCATTTGGGACCATGTGGCAAGGGGAGACATAGAACTACACTATGTTGAATTAAAGTCAAACCTAGCCGACATTTTTACCAAGCCTCTTCCCGAATCGGAGTTTACATCCTTAAGAAGAGGTTTTGGAATGTGTTTTGTAGAAGTATAGGATGAACCTTGGGATATTAGATTTGAAAAAGAGTGCTTGATCCATTAGGGTGATACATTTGGTTCACTTGTGCTTGTGGCATATTGTTGAATCTTTAAAAGTATCAAAAATATGAAAACTAGACCAACTATGGGGAAGACAAATGTTTAATCAATGGACACTTTGCCCAAAGATCATAGTTGGACATTTTAAACCTTTGAAAACCATTTTATGTTTTCTATGCATTGCCATACTTTTAAAAGATATATGATTTCAAAATTAGGTTGTAATGTTGATACAAAACTAAGTGGTTTTCAAGGATTTTTGAGTTTTTAGCAAAAGTCAAGCATGTTTGAAATTTTATATGGATTGATATTTTCCTTGATAGAGTATATTATTTCAAACATGTCTCCAAAATTTTATAATTTTTAGAATTTTCCTGAATTTTTGGACATTTCTGAAATTCGGATCAGAAACTGAAAATTGGCACTAATAGCGTATCAGTCGACTGTCCCATGGGCAGTCGACTGCCACGCCTGCTTTCAGATTCTGAAATCGTTTTCAGAAATCCAACTTTCTCTCATTTGATGCCATAAAGTTGGGTTGCTTGAGGCAATCATTTTGATGATGTCAAAGGGGGAGAATGAGTGGTTTAAGTTAGATCTTTGACTTAAAATGGGTTGTTTAAGTTAGTTGTTTAACTTAAATCTTGGATAACTTGAAAATTGGAAAGGGATAAAGGCATAAGTTAAGGGGGAGGGTACCTCTTAGACATTACTATGTTTTATACTTTTAATTAATGTTGTTTAGTGTTAAGTTGGACTGAAACTTAACTTGGATCATGAGTAGAGTTGAAAATGGGAAAAGACATGGATTAAGAGGGAGGATACCTCTTAGGTTTTTGATATGTTTTATGCTTTTCAATTGCTACTGCTTTTATTGTAATTGTTGACTGGTATTTTATCCCTAAACTTAAACATATTGCCACACATCAAAAAGGGGGAGATTGTTGAGACAATCGACCCTAGAATGATTGGAAGATCATGGTTTTGATGTGTGTGTGTGTGTGTGAATATGATTAAGGTTAGGGTGTTATGTTGTATTTGATATGTGTGATTGAGTTTGCAGGACTTGGAGAAACACACATGGTGAACATATCCGAGGGACGAGAGCTGAGGGAGGAGGACTCCAAGGGCAAGCTGGGAAGTGGACTTCAAGGGCACACATGAAGGGTGGCATGGAGGCAAGCCAAAGGAAGACTTGTGTGCGCATCTGAGGGACGAGAGCCAGAGAAAGATGACTTCAAGGGGTGAACCAAGGGAGTGAACCTGAAGGCACACGTGAAGGAGAAGGTTCAGAGTGGCTGAAACTAAGCTGAGAGGCAGGGCAATCGACTGGCCAGAGGGCAGTCGATTGCCAAAACTCACAGAGAGTTTTCAGCCTGACCAGTCGACTGCCCCAGGGGCAGTCGACTGGTAACACCCCAAAACTAGCCGTTGGCTAGCAATTAATGCTTGACCAATCGACCTGGGGCAGTCGACTGGTGCGGGTTTGGACAGCCTGCGAGGTTGTCCTGTTCTTTTATAAAAAGAGGACCTTTTTGCACGTGAAACGGTACGATTTCGTACTGTAACGAAGTGCTGCTCGTGCAAAAAGTCTTCTCATCTTTCTCTTTCTCCAATCATTGTATTCTGTAAAGAGGAAGACAACACCGTTGTAAAGGTTTCTCCACCTAAAGGAGATTTTTCATAGTGGAGGTGGAGTACGTGCGTGGATCCTTGGATTAGTCACCCATTTGGGTGGATACCAAGTAAATTCCGATTGGTAGCATTGTTCTTTCTTGTCCTTTACATATTATTGTTTTCGTTGCGCTAACAATCTTGTAGAGAATTTAACGAAAATTGCTATTCACCCCCCTCTAGCAACGTCGTTGATCTATCAATAAATGTATTCCAAGGGGCTAGGGGTAGTTAGGTTACTCAAAATTGGGTTATAGGACTGAAATCAACCAGTTTCAGTCATTCCAATCGATTGGTGTTAGGTACCAATCAATTAAGCTATGCCTTAATCGATCATCTGATCGATTACGGATGCCCTTAATCGATCAACGGATCGATTACGCGAGCTTCTATGCTCGTAGAAAAGGTTCACCAATCGATTAGTTACTGTCCTAATCGATCACCTGATCAATTGGGAATTTCTGATTTCTGAAAATAATTTCAGACCAAATTTCAGAAACTTCTAAATAATTCTACAACATTTGAAAACTCCTGAAATTTTGTGTAGACATTATTTATGACATATACTATCAAGAAAAAATAGTTTTATATGAAAATAACTCTCTTTTTCAAAGATTGACACAAAATCGGAAACCATTAAGATACTTCAATGTTTCAATCTATTTTGTATCTAATTCATCAATGATGAGATCTATCAAAAGATAGTCTTCACCAAGGTTTTCCAAGATAGTTTTGAAATAGGTTTCAAAAATAATTTCCAACTACATTCCTTGGTCTAAATGCACTTGACTTGTACATTAACATTCTCAATGATTGGAGTTCATTTACATTCATGTTTTGATGAACTTAAAATTCAGTAGGATGCACATTAATTAACGCCTTGAGTTTTATTCATCACCCTAACTTCTCACTTATTTCTAATGTGTCTCAAAATACACACAAGTCAACTTATGGTCTTGGTAAGATGTGAAAGTCATGTTTTCCCTAAACTAAGGGTTCATGCATTTTTACCTAGGCATTATAAACTTTGATCATCTACCTAGAATGTCAATTAATGTCAATGTCCTTAATTTTAATAAAAATTAAATTAATGCATGATAATGACTATGACATATATCATATAAGAATTTTTGAAAGAAAATATTATAGCTAGATGATGTATGTATGACATGACATGTAATATTTTCATAATAAAATATAAATGATGAATTATGATGTCATGGCATGTGATAGGGCATACAAAACATGACATAGTAGCACAAAAGAAAATACCTAGATTTCTTCTCTAAGTATCAATAACTCATCGCTAAGTCATTGATAATTCTAATTTTGCACCTAATTTTCAAGATAATGTCGAAACTCCCCAACTTGGCATATCTTTAGATTCTAACTTAGTTGTGTCAACTTTATTTAGTTCAATCTTTCAAAAGTATAGTTTGACACAATTTTACTCCTCCTAGAGTAAACAAATGACTCCTTCATTTTCAAGGATAGTAACTCATTGAAAATACCCCAAAGTGTCAACTTCATTAAGATTGGGTTAACTACCCGTCCAATTTGAGTTGACACTCCCTAGACCTCTCTAGGGTGTGGCGAACACACTTTTAGGAACCCAAAACTATTGGTGTTCCTTGGGTGTTCTAGGTATTCATTAGGGGTAACTTCCCTTGATACCTTCCTAAGGACTTTTCTAAGCTTCTCCGAAGCCTTAGTCATGTTGGTTTTGTCTTGGTCAACTCTAGGGATGACTTCTCTTGTGGCATTGACTTGACTCCTAGACCTAGATTGAGTTCTATACCTATATGGAACTCTATGATAAGATGGACCATTATTCATGGTTTTAGGTTTGTACCCCAAACCTTTCTTGCTCCTAGAGGGTCCTTGATTTCCTAAATCTAGGTTTTGAATTTTTGATCCCTTAAATAGATTTTTTATTTTCTTAAGGGATTTTTTTTCAATTTATCAAGTTTTGACTTCAAAACTTGATTTTCAATCATTACCTCATTAAGGCTTGGTTTTCTAATATAACGTTGGGGATTATTCTTCTTGGCCTTGTGTTGAGTAGGTCTATCATGGAAAGTTCTAATTTGTTCCCTATCCTTAGATATGGTAGTCCTAGTATCAAAGGCTCTATAGTTCTTCTTAGGTTTTTTATACCTCCTATTTTCATGATAAATAGCATTGAAATGATAGTATTTATTTCTAACATGCATATTATCATGATTTAAGTAAGTACCATTTCCTAATGGTACCTTAGTCTTGTTTTTGGAGGCTCCTCCTTGATTTGAGCTCCTCCTTTTTGCTTTGGTTGACCTTCCCCTTTGGACATTGGTTCTGATAATGTTGGGTATGACTTAGCGGGTTTTCCTCACGAATACCTAGTCGATCCGAGAAACCTCTCCATGTCTACGGATTAAAAATTAATCCGAATGGAGACCCGTCTCCCATCGACTGTCTCGTGCCGTATCGAACGATCCAAATTACAACTTAGCCAATTACCAAAATCGGCTTGTAATTTGCTCGACCGTTCGACCGCGGAAAAGACGACGAGTTGATCGCCGACTTTTGTGTTTATGGTCGGGGTCCAGTTAATAATTTATTCATAAAGATTTGGAATCAAAATTATAAATTATTAAACATGAAATGATGAGACATCTAATCATGACACAAAATTGACATAAGGAAAAACAAAGGAGCATAGGGAAAGATATACCTTTCCGATCACCTCGCGGTCTTCTACCTTATATCCCTCCCTTCATGAACGTCGTGTGGGCGACGATCTACCGCGATACGAGATCACCAAGACCACCAAAAAATCCCTTCTTATAACCGACCCTTCTCTCCTCTCCCTTTGCGCCGCCGACCGCCGGAGCCGCCTACAACCCTCCGGACCAACAGCCCACCTTGAGAGGAGACTGAAGAAGAAGAAGAAAGGAAGAACTCTCCTTCTTCCTTGCCCAAACCGCCCGCACTTCCCCTTCTCCTTACCTTGCGGCGCCACCGCTTGCCTCTCTTGCACCTCCTCTAGCCGGCCGTCGGCCACCCCTTGCTGGCCACCGAGCACTGCAAAAGGGAGAGAAGCTCTCTCCCTTGTCTATGCTTGCTCCGGCCGAGAGGTGGTGGAAGAAGAAGAAGAGAAAGGGAAGGAGAGAAACCCTTCCCTTAGCGCCGACGCTAACCCTAGGAGAGAGAGGAGGTGACGGGAGGAAAGAGCCTTGGGTGGATTGATTTCTTGGATTAGTTGATCTCCCTTGGTATCATGATCTCCTAGGGTATTTATAGGGCTAAGGTAGGGACCAAGAGGAGGAGTTGGTTCTTGGCCCACTAATGGATCGAAACCCGATCTATTAATTAAGATCCATTCCATTAAAGGATCTTAATTGAACTCCCTCACCAACCCCTATATTTTCATATGGGCTCCACATATTACGAGTCGTCCATCCCCCCGTGTTTAAGATCTCGAATGCCCGTTAATTAATTAAATTACTGACAATTTAAATTAATTAACCTCTGAGTCCTTGACTAGTACCACTCAACCTTATCATCATGTCGCATCAAATCCACCTACAGGGTTTAGCACGATGAACCTTTTGAGCTCATCAAGGGAGCATTATCATCCTAACTCACTAGGACACGGATTCCATCAATAATCATCGGTACATCATATTATTAATATTATCTCCCAACTTACTGGGCGTATCGATCTATCAGAATAGATCTCGCCCATTGGTAAATCAAAGAAATAATAATTAATAATATATGCCAGATATTATTTCGGGATTAAGGGATCGTACTCTATAATATAAATTGAGGTCCTATCCAATTATTGAGTCAGTACAAATTGGATAACCTCGAGTTTCGGTCCTGCTCAATGTACTCATAGCACACTAGTGTAATTCTATGGTCAAGACCAACTACACCTAATTACACTACAACCATCCCGATGGGTTGTCCAATTCCATCTCGGTTGTGGGCCTCTTATTTATACTAAGCAAGGAACTGATAACACGATCTTCCGTGTGACACCACACAGCATGTTATCTTCAATGCAAAGTAATTGGACTTCGTGTATGTACTATTATAAACAAACACCTAGTGTAGTCGTGATTCTCTTTTCATAATAAACATGCTCATATAATAAAAGTCATATCGTTCAGTATACACATCTTACAGATAATACCCCTTTTGTTTCCATGAGAAGCACACAATGTGCTTCTTATCTTTTCGTACCACGGGGCCGACCTCCTTTGGCTTCTCTTTGGTCTTGGGTGCCACTTGCACATTCTTCTTGACCAGATTATGACACTTACTCTTATAGTGTCCTTTTTGCCTACACTCAAAACCAATAATGTGATCTTTATTTTTACCAATTGAAATTTTTATACTTTCATGGGGTTGTAGAGGTGACATTTGATTCTTCTTCTTCTTTATTGACCTCGGATGATGATATTAAAGCTTTTCTTTAATCCGATATCAATGGAAAATTTTGCTCCCCCTCAATCCTTGAAGTGGAGGCTTTTTGAACTTCATCTTTGGATGTTGAGCATCTCTCAACTTCCGAATCTTCTTCCTCCGATGAATCTCCCTCTTTGGATTTGTCTTGATTTGGTACAGTGGAGGGATCTTCATGAAGCTTTGCCAATTTGTTCCAAAGTTCGTTGGCATCTTGAAATTCTCCAATTTTGTCCAAGATGATGCTTGGCAATAGATTGACCAATAACTTAGTCACTTTGTCGTTGACCTTGCATCTCTTGATTTGTTCCTCATTTCATTTGCTTTTCTTGAGGAGTTTTCCTTTGGTGCTTGTTGGAGCTTCAAAGCCCTCCATTAGAGCAAACCATTTCTCTATCTCCATCATGAGGAAATTTTCAATCTTTGTTTTCCAAAGATTGAAATTTGCTTTGTCGTACGGTGGAGGTGCTCGGATGTCGTAGCCGAATTCCATTTTTTAAGTTGAACACTCTTGATGAAGGCTTCTTGAAATTAGGGTTTCTTTAAACTTCTTATTCTTCCTCTAGCTCTTGCTCTCTTGGCGATGAGTCTAAAAAAGAGCAACCTTACTCTGATACCACTTGTTAGGTCTGGTAGGAGAGCTAGAGGTGGGGTAATTAGCTCCGATTTTTGGTCTTTGATGATTTGTTGCGGCGGAAGACTTGAGCAACGCTAACACCTTGATTTTACTTGGTATCCACCTCCTTGAGGTGACTAATCCAAGGATCCACTCTCCTCATACTCTCATACACTATGAAAGATCTCCTTCTTGAGGTGGAGAAAACTTTTACATGCTTACAAGAAGATTCAATAAGAAACTCAAGCAAATACAATAGAAATCTTACAACATTTACACAACTTAGCTCTCCTTGCTTTTCTTACTTTCTTCAAGCTTGGAATCACCTCTTGATCTTTGGAAATGCAACAACACTAAGCTCCAAGGCCTCACTTGAAATGACGATGAAGGAGGAGAAGAATCGTCGAAGAGCTGCGCGAGCGATGCACTTCAAACCTGCGTGAAAACCCTATATACCGCCTAGGGTGTTAGTAGGAGCCCTAGAGCCAATTATGTGATGATTGACTAGGGACATTTTGTATCATATTCTATTATTAATAAAAGCATGTTTGGTTATTATACTTACTGTTGGGTATGGCTTGGCGGGTTTCCTAAGCGAATACCTGGTCGATCCGAGAAACCTCTCCATGCCTACGGATTAAAAAATTTAATTCGATTGGAAAGTCGTCTCCCATCGACTGTCTCGTGTCGTATCGAACGATCCAAATTACAACTTAGCTGATTACCGAAATCGGCCTTGTAATTTGCTCGACTGTTCGACCGCGGAAAAGGTGACGAGTTGATCGCCGACTTTTGTGTTTATGGTCGGGGTCCAATTATTTAATTATTAACTATGATATCAAATCAAAACAATTAAATAATTATCATGAAATTTTGAGGCAAATAAGTAAGACACAAAATAAGAACATAAGGAGCCAAAGGAAGAATATATCTTCCGTTACCTTACGATCTTCTACCGTATGACCCTCCCCACTTGGACGTCGTGTGGGTGATGATCTACCAAGACTCGTGGCCACCAAGTTGATCCCTTCTCCTTGCGCCAACCAATCCCTAACCAAAGGATGCCGTCGGCCACTGCAAGGAAAACAATCCAAAACACAAACCCTACTTAACCGATTTTTCTTCCCTTGAGAAAAATTGCAATTTTTCTCCCTTGAGAAAAATCGCTGCTCCCTCTCATGCTCTTGTAATTTTCTTCCCTTGATAAAAGTTGCATGTGTAACCTCTTTCCTTTAAGAAAATCACATGAACCATATTTTCTTCTCCGTGGATATCTCGCACCACATCATGGACTTCTCCACTGAGACAGGACGGCCTTCTCCCTCGCATTTCTCCATTGCATCAGGAAAGTTGCGTAAGCTTCTTGCTCATGCGCCCACCAGAAAAATTCTGCTCCCCCATTAATTGGTGAAGGAGAAGTTTTTAACATGAAATTCCATGCAATTAATTGGAGAAAACGCATGCAATTAATTCTCATGAATTAATTCTCCGTGGAGGCGGCATACATTAAGGGGGCGCTTGGTAAGTGGGTTTAGAAGGTGAGAATAGGAATGAAATAGATTTCATTCCCATTGATGATGCTTGGTATACGGGAATCGGAATCAAAATAAGGATATGATACCCTTGATTTTATAACCCACCCCCACTAGGTTATCACCAAACTCATAAACCCCTCAATCAAACACATTACCATTCCCATTATTAAATTTATACAAAGGCCCCCTAATTCTCCAATTGGAGAATTCCGGACCTGAGCAAATTGAATTTGCATGAAGTAATTAATTGCCTCGAGCAATTCCTGTTTGATTGCATGAGCAATTAAACAATTAATTGCTCGCTCCTGGAGCAATTAAACTGCGTGGAGAAGAAAGTTGTTCGGCGCCACCGTGGCTTCTCTCCCAAGTGCCACACTGAGCCAACGGTTGCATGGAAAAACTCCATACAGAAACCGGCGCCGTCCACTTTGAAGGAGAGGAGAGATTAGGGTTTTCTTGTATTTCTTTCAGATTAATCATCAACCATCAACTTGGTTCCATGCAACCATGGGGTATATATAGGGCTACGATAAGGACCATGAGAAGGAGTTAGATCTTGGCCTGCTAATGGATCCAAATTCGGTCTATTAATGAGGATCCATTCCACTAAAGGTCCCTCATTGAATTATCTCACCAACCCCATATTTACATATTGGCTCCACCTATTACGAGTCGTCCATCCCTCCGTGTTTAAGATCTCGAATGCCCATTAATTAATTAAATCACTGACAATTTAAATTAATTAACCTCTGAGTCCTTGACTAGTACCACTCAACCTTATCATCGTGCCGGATCAAATCCACCTGTAGGGTTTAGCACGATGAACCTTTTGAGCTCATCAAGGGGGCATCATCATCCCGACTCACCAGGACACGGATTCCGTCAATAATTATCGACACATCATATTATTAATATTATCTCCCAACTTACCGGGCCTATCGATCTAACAGAATAGATCTCGTCCATTGGTAAATCAAAGAAATAATAATTAATAATATATGCCCGATATTATTTCGGGATTAAGGGATCATACTCCATAATAATATCTTGAGGTCTTATCCAATTATCGAGTCAGTATAAATTGGATAACCTCGGGTTTTGGTCCTACCCAATGTACTCAAAGCACACTAGTGTAATTCTATGGTCAAGATCAACCACACCTAATTACACTACAACCATCCCGATGGGTTGTCCAATTCCATCTCGGTTGTGGGCCACTATTATATACTAGGCAAGGAACTGATAACATGATCTTCCGTGTGACACCACACACCATATTATCTACAATGCAAATACATGTACTAATATAAACAGGCACCTAGTGTAGTTGTGATTCTCTTTTCATAATTTAGATGATCTCATATATACAAAAAGAGCAATGTCTTTTAGTATACACATCTAACACTTACTTTGTATTTGTGTCAAATAACTAAGTATAATAATGTCTTTGGGTAGTAGGTTCTTATCTACATTATATCGATTGGTTGAATCGATAGTGAGATAATGTAGAGAACACTTCACTAAACCATTCCTAGTCAAGTATTAATATTTAAGGACAATATTAATGTATGGAGACTAGCATGTAGGTCAACTGATGACTTGAGCTCACAAGTCATGGATATGTGATATCAATTTGACACATGGGTATACATTAGAGAATGTGTACTAAATTGACCCGCCATGAGACAGTTTCATAGATTGTCATATGAGTGTCATAAACTTTCTCATGTGACTATTAGTATGAATAGTCCTTAGACCTGAAGTCACTATGGTTCCCTACATAAGGAGTTATGTATTTTAGTATCGTCAAACGTCACCCGTAATAAGGTGGACTATAAAGGCGATCACTGAGTATGTAATGAATTATCCGGAGGGATGTGAGTGATGTAGATGGGATCTATCATTCCCATATGACGGGAGTGATATCTGTGGGTTCCTTGATCGAGTAGGACTAATAAAACGCATGACCATGCTTAAATGAGTCAATATGTTTGAGTGAGTCTACTCGGGACCAAGAAACACAAGATTGACTGAGGATGACACGGTCTATGCCTCATTGGTCAATCTAGATATCGAGGATAGATGGACAAGGTCATACATTATCGTAGTCACGGAGGTTAAGTCGGATCTCGACTTTTCTTGTTACTTGGGTAGCAATGATGTATTGCTAGATGCTTGATAACCATTTTAGTTGTGTTACGGTTTCAAATACAATTAAAGTATCGAACTCCTCTAACTAATGTAGTATAGAGTAACTCGAGTCATCTCTCTCAAGGAATGTAATGATAGGTTAATAATTCTAGGATTCCAAGTTATTGCTTTTGGATTTTGGGATATGAAACTGGGAGTTTGGATTTGAACGCTAAGACTACGAAATGAAATAGCAAGCAAGTATAAAATGTAATCCTAATTAAGGAAAGACAATGCGAGTAAAGGAGATCTAATCTAATCTAAACTATATTTGCAGAAAAGAAAATGACAACTTGAAATAAAGCATTGACGAAACTAAATATGGAGCAAAACCTATAGCATTACAGAAATCTAATCTAACCTAACTTAACTTGACAAGGAAACGCAAGGCAGCATAAAGGAAGCAATTAAGGAAATAAAGCATTAATGAAACTTAACCTAATCTAACCTAATTGCATATTTAAACATAAGAAAAACTTGAAACATTCGATTAATAAAACGTAGTAAGAATCTAAGCTGAGAAATTACAAAACTAAAGTAAAACAATTGGTTGGGGCATTTCATCGAACATGTAACACGCATGAATCAAAATGAGTCAAATGCAAACAACTTAAACATAGGGAATAGAAATTGATTACAAGCATTCAACAATCAACCACAAACATTCATCAATCAATACATAACAACCAAATCTGATGAAGGCTGGAGGAAGAAACTGCTGCCAGATGCTGAAGGCGCTGCTGTGAAGGAAAAGTTGTGAAGGAAACTGCTGTGAAGGGGTGTAAGAACTGCTGCCGGCGGTTGTGAAGAGGTATGATGGTCGGAGATGGAGTGGATGCTGTGACAGAAGAAGAAGTGAAGGAGAAGAAGATGGAAGGTCCGCCCTTAGGGTTTTCCTCAATGTGTCCTCTCGTGCGATAGCTGGCCGAAAGTGGAGCAGGAGCTTGAGGAGATGAAGGCCGCCAACCCTAGCTTGCGTGATCCTTGAGAAGAAGAGAAGGGGAAGAAGAGAGGAAGGCCGGCTGGCGGTTGTGAAGGGGTGGAGAGGCAACCGCCGGCCCTTGGTGGTTGTCGATCGAGGAAATGGAGTCGGGGTGGAGAGCCGATGCCTCGAGTCGATCGGGCTCCTCCCTTTTTGCGCGTGGGTTCACGGGTCAACCCCTTTGAGTTCGGCCCAGCAGCTTGGGTTCAGCCCAGTTTGTTGTTCGGCCCAGCAGCCTCTCTTTTGAGCCCAGCCCAAAAATGGAGAAGAGGGAACTAGGGATCAATCCCAGCCGTCTGTTTGATTGAGAGCTAATCCTGGCCATTTGATTCATGTGATGAAGGAGATAAAGGTTGACCATTGGATTGGTTGAGGGAAGATGAATGATTTAGATCCTTTAAAGCCTAGGGAAGAAAAGGCTTGAAATTGGGCTTTGGGCTTAAAGTTTGGGCTCCTCTTCCTCTTGATATCTAAATTGAATTGGATGAACCCCTTGATCTCGATCAATGGACAGATTTATCTCAGATCTGGATGGAGGGTTGGATGGCTTGATCGGAGTGAAGGAATAAGATCTCACCAGATCTAGATCAACGGTCCACATTAATACAACTTGGTCTTCTTCGTTTGAATTCCAAATCAAGTCAAATTTGCTCCAATTTGCTCCTAATCATTGGCTCAGCCTTGATGCAAGGTTCATCTTTAATTCCCTACAAAAAAATCATGAAATAATGCCACAATTTAAAGGAAATTGTAATGAGCTCAAAAAATAAATCTTAATCGTAAAATATGATATAAACATGATTTAAACGTACGAGAGGATAACAAATGCTAAATAAATGAGCAAATATAATGACATAAAATGTTAGTTATCAATGTCGCTCATTGCTTATGTGTCTAAAGTGGTTTATGAAGGATCGATGTGGCGTGCTAGAGGGGGGGTGAATAGCACTTTTTCGGATCTTTGATCTCTACGGAGTTGTTAGCGCAGCGGAGACAATAATATGCAAAGTAAATAAGAAATGAACACTACTAACAACCTGATTTACTTGGTATCCACCCCGATCGGGTGACTAATCCAAGAATCCTTCGGTGGATCACTCCCGGATAACCTCCGGCTATCTCGTGTCGCTCCTTGTGGGTGGAGAAACCTCGCCACAACACTTTGAACACACTCTGAGAATAAAAGACTACTAACTCACCTTAACCAAGTGAGTTTCGTCAACTCACAATAGGAGAAAACAAACCCCTTTAAATAGGGCTCGAATCTGAAACAGCCGCTACCAGTCGACTGCCAAATGGCAGTCACCTGGTCCCACTCAGATTCGACCGTTGCAGCACAACGTTCAAATTCTGACAGCCTGTTCCAGCCCATAGCAGTCGACTGCCCTAGGGCAGTCGACTGCCCCATACCTAAACCTAGGGTTTTACTCCGAGTACAAATCTCACCGTACTCAAACCCTCCCGGCTTAGCTCCTGAGTACACACACTCATACTCAGACCCTTACAACCCAGTTGACTCTTCACCAGCAGCCTTGACTGTTGCCTTCACGCCCTCTTCATCTTCGGCTCTCGTCCCTCGGATGCGCACGCAAACCTCCAGCTTGCCTCCATGCCACCCTTCACGTATGCCTCGAAGTCTGCGTCCCTCGGCGCATCATCCCTGCTATCCAATGGTCCCTCAGATGCGCACGTAAGCCTCCAGCTTACATCCATGCCATCTTTTACCTGAAGACGTCACCTAAGTCCATGCGTACCTGTTCACCTGCACACTCATGTACACATGTAAGAACAACACAAATCCTACCTTAACCATTTTGCCCACACATCAAAATATCATGATCCTTCAGATCATCTCAGGGCTGATTGCCCCAACAATCTCCCCCTTTTTGATGTGTGGCAATATGTTAAGTTAGGTAAACATATAGCAATAATAATAGCAAAAGCAATTGAAATTAAAGCATAACATACAAAAGGCAACCTCCCCCTTTACCTATGCTTTCTCTCAAATTTCAACTCTTATTGCTAATCTACAGTTAAGTTTTCCCAATCTTAACTCTAATGTTACATAACCAAACCTAAGTTATGTTTCAACTCAGACCTAACTTAATACTCAAATTCTCCCCCTTTGACACCAGCAAAAGGATTGTCCCAAGCACCCCTAATCCTTGGTACCAAGAAGAAAATGTCAGATTTCTGAAAAACCCCTCAGAAATCACAAATCCACTTTCTGCCCCTTTCCGCAGTCGACTGCCCCTAGGCAGGTGACTGCGATACTGCAGGCTGAATTTCCAGCCGAAATTCAGAAACCAATTAAAAATTCTAGAAAATCCAGAAAAATATAAAACATTACAAGCACGATTGTTAAGGTATCCTCTACCCTAGAAAAATTTGGTTCATGAAAAACACCAACCGTGCTTGACTTTTGGTACAAACTTTAAAATTTTCAAATCAAGTCACTTTGTATCAATCTAGAGGTTTAATCATGTTATCTAGTGTTTGCTGCCTGTTATCACTTCGACTTGACATTTGAATTGATTTGTAAACTCCCCTTATACATAATTGTTTCTATTTTGACAAAGTCTCCTCCTCATTTTCTTGTGAGTCTAAATAAACATTCCTTTTACACATATAACACTCTTATTGATTGTCAATCAAGCCATGAGATGAAAGTATAACATTTTGAGCAGATATAACATTTTTACGTGATTTTCAATCAAAACATGTAGAATGTATCGTAAGCACACATATATACATAAAGGATATCAAAATGTTTAGCAATATACTAGTATTTAACATTCCACACAAACACACTTTTAATAAAAGTAGCATAATGAAAGTGGATAATTCATGTAGTCAAAAGTCAACAGGTAAATATCACCATAGTACCTAGGGCCAAACAAGGCCGAAAGTTATCCAAATACATGTAATCATCAAGGTAGAAAGTGTTTGAGAGATAATAAAATAGCATCACATAACACTCTCAACACCCGAAAACTCCCTCAAAACAAGCATCCTCTGATCAGAAATACATGTGGTCATCACCATCTGGAGGAGGAGGAGGAGGAGCAGGAGGACCCTGATATGCCAAGTCCCACCGCTGCAGCATCTCGTATATGGTGTCTTGCCTGGTCATGAATCCCTGACAGAACTCTGTAAGGCCCTGCACCTCCCTCTGAGTGGCCGTCTGGCCCTGCTGGAGACCCTGAACATCTCCCTGGATGGTGTCGACAGACTCACAGAGCCCATGAAGATCTCCTGCATCTGAGTAAACTCTGCACGTGTGATCGGCTCTGCGGGCTCCTCAACTGCCTCAGGGGCCTCTGGGCGCTCTCTCCAGACAAACCCACCCTGTCTACACTCGATACCAGCCAAGGACAACTGTCGCTGACCGATCTGGTCATAATCCTTGGACAGGTGTCGCACTGACCACTACAAACTTGGAGGCCAAGATGGGAATAGAAAAACTCTATGAGTAAATGGCAGAATGACATATATATCTTGCCATTCACACTCTAGGAGGAATGACAGATGGCGCTAAAAACCTGAAGGGGGGTATCGATATCTAACCTCCTCTCCAATGCATACATCATGACTAAGTGTGGGAGTCTGATCTTAGCTCTTCCCTTGGTGACAATTGGTAGAATGCACTCAACAACAATTTTGTATAAAACATGACTGGCAGGTCTCATGGGTTTAGCGTCAAACAGACGCTCGGACTCATGTCTATGCCTCCTAAAGTAGTGCATATGTATTTGATCTATTGTGACACCAGGAAATTCTAATGGTTCTACAACAGTGGGAAAGTAGGTAACTGGATTAGTGGATGCTCTACAGTCCAAGAAGCTAGCCAGACTCATAACAGAGAAAGGAACAGTGACCCCGGCCACCCGAGACTCATATAGGTTGTTATCTGCATCAATGCATGTTAAGTTTGCATAAAATTCCATGCAGAGGTCAATATCGACATCTTGTTGGCAGTAGACCAACTTTGCCAACTGATAATGCTTGATCATCTCATCTAGTTGTGGAGATTTTTCTTCAAAGAACTTCTTATTTAGGTAACGACAACTCATTACAATGAATTCATTATCCTCAAATCGCTTTTTGCACTCCAAGGATCTAAATCTAGACTCTTCCTGGCTTTGTCGGGATGAGCTCTCACCCCTAGTTCTCTTAGTGGCCATCCTAACATCCCAAATACATGCGCACCAAGACACCCCCCAAAACAAGGAAAACATGCACAAAATGCCACATTAGTTCCAAAGTCACAGGCTTAATGAAAAACTAGAACTTAAATCGTGATACCTCTTGATTCTTTGCATCTTGAGACTTTTGAGATTTTGGAGAGATCTTAGATTGTTTGAAAGTGGGAGTTTCAACTAGCCTTAGGAGTAGATCAAGGTTGAAGAAGGGCTTAGGGAGAAGTTTTTAGGGCTCTGGAGAGGTTGAGAACGAGAGGGACTTGGAAGGAGAAGAAGTCGCCGGGGGGTGGAACACCAAAAGCCTAGGTTTGGCCACCCCCTGCGCGGTTGTATCCTTTTAAACCCTCGCTTAGCAGGTGACTGCCCTAGGGCAGTCGCCTGCGAAAACCCACAGTAGGGTTTTGTGTTCAAGGGCAGGGGACTGCCCCATGGGCAGTCGCCTGCGAAAACCCACAGTAAGGTTCTGTGTTTTCGGGCAGGTGACTGCCATATGGCAGGTGACTGCCATATGGCAGGTGACTGTAGCTGAACTTTGATTTTTCAGCCCGAGATTCAGTAATGCACCAATAATTCCATGAGTTTTTAAAAAAATCTGAAATCATATGGGAAGATTTGTGGATCCTATATGTACTTGGGAAAAATATAATTCTAATCAACCCTATTCCGAAACCCAAGATTGATACAAACTTCAAAAGTTTCTCTAAAATGTATCATGACACCTTTCCCAAAAGTTCTAATTTTGGCCTTACCTTGATGCTTCTTCCCATACTCATTCATAGTTCATTCATGGCATCAAGTTATATGGTAGTTAGTCATTAAAATCGATTTGTCTTAATTAAAACTCCAATTTCACCGTTTTCTCTATAATCCTTCCCTTAGTGTGCCAATTCTCTAGGATTAAGACTAACCTTAGCCTTTTAAACCTCTTGGCATACCCTATAGTATTTTTCAATCTCCTAGAAGGAACCCACCTGAGATCCATTGACCATGGAACCCATTTTGGCTTCCAGAGCTCTCCTTTGAACTCCTAGCCCTAATTTCCTCCTGACTTAACTCTTCCACTACTCCTCTCTTTATTTTCCAACCTTTGCCCCTGGTTAATTCTTCCTTTTTCTCTTTAAATGGATTTTCCTTACCATTGTTAGTCCTTTCTCTATCATAGACAAATGGCATCCCAGAATATGACATTTTGTCAACCTTTGCCCTCCTAGGTTGGTATACTAATTCTAACATACCATTCCTAGGTTGTTGATCCTTGTGTATCACATTTAATCCCTTGGATCCCTTAATGACTTTCTCTAAGTTCTTTTCTAATTGATCAAGCTTTGCCCTTAAGGCTTGATTTTCCTTTTCTAACATCCTAACCTTAGGATCACTATATCTAACTTGATCATTTTTAGGTCTACATATTTTTCTAGACATATTTCTCCCTTTCTCTGAGCTTATGCCTTGGTCCTTATTTCTAGAGTTCATAGACTTATCATGAGCTGTAAAATTCTTGGTGTTTTGGCACACAAAATTGTTTCTATTCCTATCATGATATTTAAAACCAAACACATTCATGGGCAAGCAATTACTATTAATTCTATCATTTAAGCAAGTATTGTGAGCATCCATGGTAAAGTTTGAAGCATAAGTAGAGTTAGAGGATACCTTCCTTACCCTTGGCACTCCCCCTTGATGAGTGCTCCTCTTTCTTTCTCCTTTTTCCCAGTTCCTAAGGTGCTCCATCTTCTTGAGTTTTTTACATCTTGGACATTTTGTATGATAATGCCCGAGCTCCCCGCATGTGAAACACCTAATTCTCTGCTTCCTTTCTTGGACTCCTTCATTCCTGTAATCCTTGTTAGATTTAAGGAACCTTAAATTAGGTTTAGGTTTTATCTCCTTCTAATCTGTTGGGCATTTGTTCTTGTAGTGCCCCTTTTTGTTGCAACCGAAGCATATGATGTGATCTTTGTTGCTTGCTTTGGTGGATGTGGAGGCTTCTTCTTGTGCTTGTATGATTTTGGGTCTCTCCTCCCCCTCAATTGAAAAACCTGACACTTCACTTGATGAGGTGGATGACTTATTTCTCTCCTCTTCTTGAATCCTGAAGCTCACTTCATTGGAATTTTCTTTTGATTTAGCTTGGATGGTGTTCTTATGAAAATCTTCTATTTTGCTCCATAATTCGCACGCATTTTCATATGTCCCTACACCACTCAAGATATTGTTAGGCAAAACATCAATTAATATATCTATTACCTTCTTGTTGGCCCTAGAGTAGTCTTGTTGCTCTTGAGTCCAATTTCTAGGACGAAGCTTCTTTCCATGCTTGTCCTTTGGGATTTCGAATGGCTCTACTAGCATGACCATGCACTCCCATTCCATACTAAGCCAATTCTTCATCCTCGCCCGCCAATAATCGAAATCTTCGTTGTCGTAGGGCGGTGGGGTGTAGATGTTGTCTCCAAGTTTGTCTTCCATGATTTTTCACCTCTAGCGGTTGCTCCCTCGGCGGTTAGTCCGATCAAGAGCGGTTCTTTGCTCTGATACCAACTGAAGGATCGATGTGGCGTGCTAGAGGGGGGGGTGAATAGCACTTTTTCGGATCTTTGATCTCTATGGAGTTGTTAGCGCAGCGGAGACAATAATATGCAAAGTAAATAAGAAATGAACATACTAACAACCTGATTTACTTGGTATCCACCCCGATCGGGTGACTAATCCAAGAATCCTTCGGTGGATCACTCCCCGGATAACCTCCGGCTATCTCGTGTCGCTCCTTGTGGGTGGAGAAACCTCGCCACAACACTTTGAACACACTCTGAGAATAAAAGACTACTAACTCATCTTAACCAAGTGAGTTTCGTCAACTCACAATAGGAGAAAACAAGCCCCTTTAAATAGGGCTCGAATCTGAAACAACCGCTACCAGTCGACTGCCAAATGGCAGTCACCTGGTCCCACTCAGATTCGACCGTTGCAGCACAACGTTCAAATTCTGACAGCCTGTTCCAGCCCATAGCAGTCGACTGCCCCAGGGCAGTCGACTGCCCCACACCTAAACCTAGGGTTTTACTCCGAGTACAAATCTCACCGTACTCAAACCCTCCCGGCTTAGCTCCTGAGTACACACACTCATACTCAGACCCTTACAACCCAGTTGACTCTTCACCAGCAGCCTTGACTGTTGCCTTCACGCCCTCTTCATCTTCGGCTCTCGTCCCTCGATGCACACACAAACCTCCAGCTTGCCTCCATGTCACCCTTCACGTATGCCTCGAAGTCTGCGTCCCTCAGCGCATCATCCCTGCTATCCAATGGTCCCTCAGATGCGCACGTAAGCCTCCAGCTTACATCCATGCCATCCTTCACCTGAAGACGTCACCTAAGTCCATGCGTACCTGTTGACCTGCACACTCATGTACACATGTAAGAACAGCACAAATCCTAACTTAACCATTTTGTCCACACATCAAAATATCATGATCCTTCAGATCATCTCAGGGCCGATTGCCCCAACAGTTTAGACACATTGCCAATGTTACGAGAACCTATTGGGTCACACACTAAGGACACGATGCTTTGGAGATTAATTGATCTTGGTTTGACTAAGATTTGATTCGAATTGGATTAATTGAGTTAGACTCAAGTGAATCCAATTAGATTATGGGATTGAGTCTAATTTGAGTTAGACTCATCTAGATTAGACTCAACCACTTAATTATGGATAATATTCATTAAGGGTTTAATAAAATATTATTTAAGAGGAAGACTAAGAGACATTCTATTCATTAGATGAATAGAATATTAAGAGTCTCAAGGGATACTAAGAGGCTTGGTATTCATTGGGTTTTATTAGCATTAAGATGAGAGGAGCTCAAGGGACATAAACCCTTGGTATTCATTAGATGAGTATAAATACCCCCCCCCCCTTGTCAAAGGCTAGAGGGTGTATCTCCCTTCCTCTTCTTTCTTCCTCCTTGTCCATAACTCCATAGTGGAAGTTCTTGTGCTTTGTGAACCATCCCAAGTTGCTTGCACAACTAAGGTCGTTCTTCTCCGAGGCGTAGATCGTGTTAGTGTGGATACATATAGAGGCACGGACACTTGAACGTGTAAGAGATCCGGCGAACCAAAGGACTAGCGGGATAAGCGAAGGGCACGCGACAAAGGTATTCCTATAAAATAGGAATTGTAGATCACTTTGTATGAGTTTTTCTTTCGCATGGATCGCTCGAGGGTTCTTATTTTCGCTGCGATTTTAAATATTTTTACCTATAGATCCCTTCATAGGGTTCCCTAATCGATTGCCCGATCGATTACCATGTCAGACAAGCCGTTCAACGGCTATTTTTTGAAGCTTAATCGATTAGCCAATTGATTAAGACAACCTTAATCGATTGCTGAATTGATTCAGCACATTTCTGTGCTCTCGCACAATACTGCTGTAATCGATTGCCCAATCGATTACCAGACACCTTAATCGATTGACCAATCGATTAAGGGAAGGCTGAATCGATTGCCCAATCGATTCAACCACCTTCTGTTTTCGCAACTTATTTCTCCCAATCGATTACCTAATCGATTCACAACTTCCTTAATCGATCACCCAATCGATCAAGAATGCTCCTATTCGTAAGAAACCAACCCCAATCGATTACTCAATCGATTGAGCCGAACCCTAACTTGTGTGTACAAGTCTAGGGTTCCCTTGCATAACCTTGGTCAACCGTGACCTGTTAGGACTTCTCTACCAAGTGTCCGATCAACCCTTTGACCGACTTGGATTTCTCTTGCCTAGGTCCCAACTAGGACTTGACCTGATTCCCAACCAGGTTTGCCTAACCCTCGAGTTAGGTCTAGTCTCTCAGTAGAATTCCACCTTGCCAGCGTGTGATCTCCCCGATCCACTTGGACCTCATCTAGTCCCACTAGGTCATCTCCCATCAGTAGCGTCCGATCTCTCCGACCCACCTGGGCTATCCCACCTGGGATTTACCTAGTCCGACTAGGTCTTTTCCAGTCAAGTCTCTGTTAGGACCGTGACCGTCAAGCTAGAGGGGGGTGAATAGTTTTTCGATCTTCTACCTACGATGTTAGCATGCGCAAGCGGAAATACTAAATATAACAACAAATAATCGCTAACACGTTACCGTTTACGTGGTTCGGAGATGACGCTCCTACTCCACGACTGTCCATAAGGTGGACGATCCCTTGATCCGTCGGTGGATTACTCCCCGGATGACCTCCGGCTAGCTCGTGTAGCTCCTTATGGGTGGAGAAACCTCGCCACAATCCCGGACACACTTCCTGAGTACAAAGACTACTAATGAGCTCTAACCAAGCTCATTTCATCAAAAACCTCTCAGGCAAAACGAAGCTCCCTTAAATAGAGCCTAAGACTGAACTAGCCACTGCCAGTCAACTGCCCCCAGGGCAGTCGACTGATCCCACCGAAACAGCAAGCCAACGGCTAACTCGACGGATAGATTTTCGACCTTATCAGTCGAATGCTCCTGGACCAATCGACTGATAAATCTGTGAGTTTGAGTTCCCTGCTGGCAGTCGACTGATCTATCCCCAGTCGACTGCCCAGCTTACAAATTCACTCTCCCTCACTCCGAAGACCCTCTTTCACGTATGCCTTCAAGTATACTCCCTTGGCTTGCCCCTTGAAGTCCTCTTCCACTGGCTATCGTCTCTCGGATGCGCACGCAAGCCGTCGGCTTGCCACCATGCCACCCTTCATGTGTGCTCTTTGAGTCCACTTCCTCTGGCTTGCTCTTGGAGTCCTCGTCCCTCGGCTCTCGTCCCTCGGATATGTCCTCCATGTGTGACTCACCAAGTCCTGCAAACTCAATCACACATATCAAATCACAAAGGTAAACCTAACTTAAACCCTTTGCCTAAACATCAAAACACATGGTCACTCCGGACCATAGATTGTCCCAACAATCTCCTCCTTTTTTATGTTTGGCAATTCGTTTAAGTTAGGGAAAACAAATAGCAAATATGCATGGATCCTATCAGAAGGCATCCCCACATCTAACCTCCCTAAGTTAGGAATTTTTACCAAATCGGGCTTTTTAAAACCTCTCCAAGGCTCCCCCTACATTGGACTTACAAAGACTTTTTAAGAACCCCTCCAAGGTGTGTCTTACGCCACAAATGGAGCAACAATGCTCCCCCTTTACCTAAGCTCCCCCTAGACCTAGAATTTCCTGCAAAGGCGTGTTTGGTTTTCCACTTAAACCCAACACTTCTCCCCCTTTGCCACACATCAAAAAGACTCTAACAACCTCCCCCTTATTGGATCTTTTAACCTCTAATGATCATACACAAAGTGTACTAGCCCCCCATACACATGTTTTACATTATTTGGACACTTTTTCGATTGCTAAAAACCAATTCAGCCCAGATCAGTCGACTGCCTCCTGGACCAGTCGACTGACACTCTGAAAAATCAATTTTCAGCATTTCTGACCCATGTTCAGAAATGCACCAGAAATTCCATAAATTTCCAAATATTCCCAAATTTTGTTGAGAGGTTTGTGGTACCTGTGTCTACTTGGAAAAAAATACATTCATACATGTATCTATCACCATTCCCAATATTGACACAAAATTCAAAACTACCTAAATAGTTCAATTAAACCTTGACCTAAAGTCCTAGTTTTGGTTTCCTCTTGATGTCTTTGCCCATACCAACCAACAATACATCCCTAGCATTGATTTATATGGTATCCATACATCAAAAACCAATTCTCATGCTTTATGACCCCAATGTCATATTTCCATGCATGAAACTCAAACCCATTGTGCCAAATCCCAAAGTATTGAGACTCAAATCCGTCTCCAACTCTTTTGGACCACTCCATAGTCCATCTAGACCTCTGAGAGAAACTTCCCGAGATCCATTTACCATGGATCCCAAAGACTTCTAGAGCTCCCCTTTGAGCTCTTAGCCTTAGCCACCTCCCTTGGTGACTCAACAACCACTAGGCCACATCGATGTACCTCCGGTGACTCTTGACCTACAAACTTAACCTTCATAACTTTGGACCACTTGTCCTTAGTTAAGACCTTTTTCTTTCCTTTTAATGACATCCCCTTGCCATTTTTGCATTTTCCTTCCTTGCCATAATTATATGATACCCTAGCATATTTCCTTTCATTGGCATTGAAGACCTTGGATCGGTATCCTAGACCCGATCTATCATTGTTGGGTTTTAGACCACCCAACACCATACCTAAACCCTTAGATCCAATAGTGAATCTATCTAGGGTTTTCTCTAACCTATCAAGCTTTTCCCTCAATGCTTGATTTTCCCTTTCTAGGTTCTCAACCCCAGAATCAACATGTCCTCCTTGAACATTCCTAGACCTACCCACTTTCCTAGGCATATGTCTCCCCTTCTTGGGATTTGTGCCTTGATCCTTAGGTCCAAAGGTCTTAGATTTATCATGATGCATGATTTTCCTAGGGTTTTGATCTATACTATTTACCCTACTCCTATCATGATATTTAAATCCAAAATTATGCACGGATAAATAATTGACATTATTTCTCTCATGCATGAAGGAGTTTAAATTTGAATTACATTTAACCTTAAAGATAGGGATTACCTCCCTTACCCTTGTAACTCTCCCTTGATGTGACCTTCTCTTCTTCTCCTTCTTTTCCCATTTTCTCAAATGCTCCATTTTCTTGAGCTCTCCTTTTCTTGGACACTTGGTGTGATAATGCCCTAGTTCTCCACATGTAAAGCATCTAATGTGCTTTTTATCCTTCTTTGCTCCATTCCTAGAACTCATGTTAGTTTTTAAATTACTTGAATTGAGTTTAGGGTTTACCTCCTTCTTCTTACCCAATGGACACTTGTCCTTATAGTGTCCCTTTTGGTTGCACCCAAAGCAACTTATGTGATCTTTTGACTTCACTTGGGTGGAGGTGGGAGCTTCTTCTTGCTCCGGCATTGAAGAGGGTCTCTCCTCCCCCTTAATTCTTGAAGTGGAGACCTATTCTTCTTCCCTTGATGAAGTGGATCACCTCTCACTTTCTTGAGCCACTTTACTTGATGATGTGGATGAATTTTCACTTTCTTCTTTCTCTTCTTGGACCATTGGACTCATTTCCTTTGGCTCTTCCACTATTTGAGCTTGTGTAGGATTTTCATGGAATTCTCCCATCTTACCTACACCACTCAATACATTTTTAGGCAAAATATCAATTAATATTGCTATTACCTTCTCATTGGCCTTTGATTGACTTTGTTGCTCCTTAGTCCAATATCTAGGTCGAAGTCTTTTTCCATGCTTATCTCTTGGAACTTCGAAGGGTTCTTCTAATACCATCATGCACTCTCAATCCATTCCAAACCAAGTCTTCATTTTTGTCATCCAATAGTCAAAATCTTCATGATCATAAAGAGGTGGAATGTTGATATCATCACCCAACTTGTCTTCCATCATCATTTCCTCTAGCTTGTGCTCTCTCGGCGGTTAGTCCGTAGATGAGTAACCTTCGCACTGATACCACTTGTTAGGACCATGACCGTCAAGCTAGAGGGGGGGTGAGTAACTTTTCGATCTTCTACCTACGATGTTAGCATGCGCAAGCGGAAATACTAAATATAAAAACAAACAATCGGTAATATGTTACCGTTTATGTGGTTCGGAGATGATGCTCCTACTCCACGGCTGTCCGTAAGGTGGACGATCCCTTGATCCTTCGGTGGATCACTCCCCGGATGATCTCCGGTTAGCTCGTGTAGCTCCTTATGGGTGGAGAAACCTCGCCACAATCTCGGACACACTTGTTGAGCACAAATACTACTAATGAGCTCTAACCAAGCTCATTTCGTCAAAAACCTCTCAGCGAAAATGAAGCTCCCTTAAATAGAGCCCTAAGGCTGAACTAACCGTTGCCAGTCGACTGCCCCCATGGCAGTCGATTGATCCCACTGAAACAGCAAGCCAACCGCTAACTCAACGGCTAGATTTTCGACCTTATAAGTCAACTGGTCCTGGACCAGTCGACTGATAAATCTGTGAGTTTGAGTTCCCTACTGGTAGTCGACTGATCCATCCCCAGTCGACTGCCCAACTTACAAATTCACTCTCCCTCACTCCGAAGACCCTCCTTCACATATGCCTTCAAGTACACTCCCTTGGCTTGCCCCTTGAAGTCATCTTCCACCGGCTATCGTCCCTCGGATGCGCACGCAAGCCCTCGGCTTGCCTCTATGCCACCTTTCACGTGTGCCCTTTGAAGTCCACTTCCTCCGGCTTGCCCTTGGAGTCCTCTTCCCTCGGTTCTCGTCCCTTGGATATGTCTTCCATGTGTGACTCACCAAGTCCTGCAAACTCAATCATACATATCAAATCACAAAGGTAAATCTAACCTAAACCCTTTGCCCAAATATCAAAACACATGGTCACTCCGGACCATAGATTGCCCCAACAGTCTCCAATTAATCTTGACCCATTGACTCACATGATATTCAAACATTATATGATATTCAAACATCATTATCAAATATCAAAACATCCAACCTTAAGCTTACCAAGCTTACCAGACATAAACTCACCCGAGCCTAATCAAACTAGGTCAACCCTGACCTAACAAAGATTGCACCAACATGATCCACATTACACATCATCTTGAGTTAGCTTTGGCTAATCGTCTAAGATTTAGTATAATTATTCTCTTACCTAATTTTCTCAATATTTGGGTATGCCTCTAAATTTCTCAATCCAATTGAGACAACATAGATAAGTCCCACCCAAAGTTCGATAGCGGGACATCACAATTGTCCTCTCGCACCTTACTATGATAAAATGTGTCGCTTTGCTTTGACAAACCCAACAACAAATGATCGAGGTAGTTTATGAGTACCAAACTTTGGTAGACATATCTAGTTGACTTAATTAAGATAAATATTTATCTAATCATGCATCACATACAGATATTGCATATATCAACATATAAGCAGTAAGACGTGATATGATGATGTCTCGTATACTACGATCTTCTCAAGCTAATGAGAAAATCAATGGTCAACCTACGGATAACATTTTCTCCAAGTGCATCCTTCGGTCATCATGTGTCGTCGACATCCTTTTGTAATTCCATCCTTCAATGGACATTTCACTCCTCATTTTGTACATTACAAATTAGAAAAACTCGAGTTACATTAGCAGGAAGTCCAGAGGGACTTTGGCCGGCCATTGGGTATTAGTCACGGAGCTGGTTCAAGGTTTCTTAGAGTTAGGCCTAGAGGAGTAGAGACAAACTGAGCAAGGTATTCTTATGACTATGGTTGCTCAGTCATCGATCAGGACGAGGATTCGAGAGGCACAGACCGGTGATCAACACTTGCAGTTCTTTGGTAGCCAAATAGCTTTAGGACAGCAGACTGAGTTCACCAGAGATGACGAGGGTATCCTTTACTTCCAGGGGAGATTATGTCTACCTGACTCACATCCGGTCCTAGAGGAGTTACTTCAGGAGACTCATCGGTCCCGATATGTGATCCACCCAGGCGGGACTCGCATGTACCGAGATTTGAGGCGTTCCTATTGGTAGAACTGCATGAAGAAAGACATCATGAATTTTGTAGCTAGATGTCTAGTTTGTCAACAGGTTAAGGCTGAGCACCAGAGACCTGCTAAACTACTTCAGAGGATCCCCATTCTTGAGTGGAAATGGGAGCATATTACCATGGATTTTATGGTAGGATTACTGAGGATTCAGCGAGGACATGATGCGATTTGGGTGATCGTTGATCAATTAACCAAATCTGCACATTTCTTGGCCATTCGGAGGACGAACTCCCTGTTGAGGCAATCAACCCAAGGATGATCGGGAAGATCATGATTTTGATGTGTGTATGCCAATATATTTAAGGTTAGAGTGTTGTGTTGTTATTTGATATGTGTGATTGAGTTTGCAGGACTTGGAGAATCACACATGAAGGACTTATCCGAGGGACGAGAGCCGAGGGAGGAGGACTCCAGGGGCAAGCCGGAAAGTGGACTTCAAAGGACACACGTGAAGGGTGGCATGGAGGCAAGCCAAGGGAAGACTTGTGTGCGCATCCGAGGGACGATAGCCGGTGGAAGAAGACTTCAAGGGGCAAGCCAAGGGAGTGTACCTGAAGGAACACGTGAAGGAGGGTCGTTGAAGTGAGGATGAGTGTTTGTACAAGCTGGGTAGTCGACTGGGGGAAAGGCAGTCAACTTCCAGCACAAACAAAAACTCACAGAATATTTTCGGGCTTGGACCAGTCGACTGCCCAGGAGCAGTCGACTGGTAACCACGAAAACTAGCCGTTGGCTAGCAATTAAGGCTAGACCAATCGACTGCCCCAGAGATAGTCGACTGGTAGCGTGTTGGACAACTCGTGGAGTTGTCCTTTACTCTTATTTAAAGGGGACTTTTTGGCACGAGGAAGGTACGGTTTTTTACTGTACCAAAGTGCTGCTAGTGCCCAAAGTCATTAGTTCTTCCTCTCACCTTCTATTCTATCTTGTAATGAGGAAGAAGATAACCTTGTAAAGGTTTTCTCTGCCTTGAAGGAGACTTTTCATAGTAGAGGTGGTGTACTCGTGTGGATCCTTGGATTAGTCACCTTTCGGGGTGGATACCAAGTAAATTCTCCTTGTTAGCATTGAATTTCATATTTTTCATTATATTTTTGTATTGTGCTAACTCTCTGGTAGAGAGAATTCGAGAAAAGTGCTATTCACCCCCCCCTCTAGTAAGCGCCACGATCTAACAAGTGGTATCAGAGCCGGTTCGCTTCGGGAGAACTCACCGTTGACCAGAGTAACATGAAATAGCATTTCAAGAGGGCTATAGCACCGCAAGGCTACCGTTCTTCGATGGAAAAGACTTCGCCTATTGGAAAGGTAGGATAAAATACTATTTGATGAATGACATTGAGAATTGGATGAGTGTTGTAGATGACTTCGATGCACCCATCAACGAAAGAGGAGAGCCACTACCAATGAGAACTTGGCCAACGGAAGTCATGAGGAAGGCGCAAGCAAACGCGAAGGCCACCACAACACTTCAATGCGGATTGTCAAAGGAACAACTCAACAAGGTGGGGCCTTTCAAGAGCGCAAAGGAATTATAGGAGAAATTCGTTGAACTCAACGAAGGATCAAACGAGTCAAGGAGGGCAAAGAAGGACCTCTTAGTGGCTCAACTACAATCACTATCAATGAAGACCAACGAGACGGTTAGCCAACTACATGGAAGGGTAAAAGAAATCATCAACGAGCTCCATGTAATTGGTGAGAAGGTTGAGAACCGAGATCTCGTGAGGTATGTTTTACAATCATTCCCTAGGACTACATTGTGGGCATCAATGGTTGATGCCTACAAAGTATTAAGGGATTTATCTACGGTAAAGTTAGATGATTTGTTTTGTGAATTTGAGTTACATGAGCAAGCTAACATTTCTTCCAAAGAAAAAGGTGTGACATTCATTGTAGAAAAGAAAAAAAAAGAAGAAAGAGAAGAAGAAGATCATCTACTCCTCATCATCCAAATCGGAGGAGTCTAGTGTTTCATTGGATAGTGACCAAGAAGCCTACATGGTAAGAAAAATGAGAAGAGCGTTTAAAATTTTTTCTAACAAGTCTTATGGTAGGAAAGGGTCAAGAAGCAAGAGCAAAAGCAAGGACATCATTTGCTACAATTGCCATCAAGAGGGCCACATGAAGAATGAGTGCCCACAACTAAAGAAAAGAGAAGAAAGGAAAGAAGAAAAGAAGAAGAGTGAGAAGAGGAAGTCAAAAGAAAAAAGGAAGAGTGTCACAAGCCTAAAAGCTACTTGGGATGATCCATCATCTTCGGAGGAAGAAGAAGATCACGTGTCGCACTTTGCGCTAATGGGTGTGGACAATTTGGAGTCATCCGATGATGAGAGGAGCTCTAGTAGTGAAGATGAAAGTGAAGGCTCATCATCATCTAAATCCGAGGCTTCGGTAAGTGAGGTATATAGCTTACCCTCATCTACTCTTATCAAAATTATTACTAGTACAAATGTTGATTTGGCTAAGGCTAGGAGGAAAATTAAAGAATTGAAGGATGAAGTTGCCATGCTTAAATTAGAATCAATAAAACTCAAGGACAACTTGCATGTTCCCTCTATTGTTTCAAATGATGCATGTTTGGAAAAAGAAAATAAGGAACTAAGGGAAAAGGTAGAGACTTCACCAAGGCACTTAGGAAATTTAAAGTTGGCTCTAGCAACCTTGATATGATAATAAATAGCCAAATAGCCGTGTACAACAAAGCCGGGATAGAATATAGGCCAAAAACCAAGGAGGTAGCTTTTGTTTCACTTATGGATAGAAAGGGTGCCTCTAAGAGACAAGGGGTTAAGGGAAATGCAAAGAAGACTTGGGTACCAAAGAAGTATTTAAATGATTTTTGTGGAACTAAGATTTGGGTACCAAAAGCTTGTGTTTTCCATGTTGTATAGGTGAAGGTGAAGGGAGCCTCAAATATGTGGATAGTAGATAGTGAGTGTTCAAGGCACATGACCGGAGATGTAAGCAAGTTCACCACTATTAGCTATCTAAGAGAAGACACCGTATCTTTCGGAAATAGTGGGAAACTCAAAATAATTGGTAGGGGCACCATTGAGATATCTCCTACAATCACTATCCACAATGTTCTTTTAATTAAGGGAATGGAGTTTAATTTACTTAGTGTAAGTCAACTTTATGATGCGGGATATAGGGTTGAGTTTCATGCTAGAAAGTGTCTAATTAAACAAAATGGATCCGAAAATGTTATGCTAGAAGGGTATAGAGAGGCTAATCTTTACTATCTTAATCTTGCTTATGCTTCTAACAATTTGGCTAAGTGTCTCATATCTAAAGAAGAAGAAGGGTGGTTGTGGCACCGGAGACTTGGGCACATCAACATGAAAAATATTACAAAAGTTGCAAAGGAGGAGTTGGTGAAGGAGCTTCCCATGATCAAGTATGAAAAGATTAAGATGTGTGATGCATGCCAAGAGGGTAAGAAATCAAAATCATCACACAAAGGTAAAACTTTAACTAGCACTACTTTACCTTTAGAATTATTACATATGGATCTCTTTGATTGTCATAGCACTCCCTCACTAGTAGGGAGTAAATATTGTTTAGTGATTGTAGATGACTTTTCTAGATTCACTTGGGTGTTCTTCATGAAAGATAAGGATGATACCTTAGAGATTTTCATAGGTTTTAGTAAGAGGGTTGAAAATGAAAAACACCTCAAAATTAACCGAATTAGGAGTGACCATGGTGGGGAGTTTGAAAATTCAAACTTCTCACAATTTAGTTTAGAAAATGGGTACAAGCATGAATTTTCATGCCCAAGGACCCCTCATCAAAATGGTGTAGTAGAAAGAAGAAATATGACATTACAAGAGGCTGCTAGGACTATGTTTAATGCATATTCTCTTCCTAGCTGTTTTTAGGCCGAAGCGGTAAATACTGCTTGTTACATTCAAAATCGGGTTTTAATTCATAAGTTTTTAGGAAAAATCTCATTTGAGTTGTGGAATGGGAGAATTCTACAAGTTCATTACTTTAGGGTCTTTGGATGTAAGGTTTACATTTTGAACACCATGGATGATTTGAGAAAGTTTGAATCTAAGGCGGATGAGGGGATTTTGGTTGGATATTCATCTACTAGTAGAGGTTATAGGATATATAACAAAAGGACTAAGGTAATTGAGGAGTCGTTTAATGTGAATTTTGATGAGTCAACAAACACCTACCCTAGGAAGTCCTCTATTGATAAGGACATAGAGGAAAGTCAACCCCTTACCTAAAAAATTCAAGACCTACATTTAGGGGGCAATGATCAAGGGGGAGAGAGAAGTACACTAGAGGATGATGATCATGTAGTCAATGAACCCATAACCTCTAGGCCATTAAGACATCACCAAGATCACCCCATTGACCAAATAGTGGGTGATGTCACTCAAGGGGTAAGGATTATGTCTTACTTTAGGGAACATAGTAGTCAAATTGCCTTGATTTCTCAATTAGAACCAAAATCTATTGATGAGACATTAGGTGATGTGGATTGGGTCCTAGCTATGCAAGAGGAGTTAAATCAATTTGAAAGGAGTGAAGTATGAGAGTTGGTTCCTAGACCCAATGATTGCACTATTGCCACCACTAGATGGGTCTTTAGGAACAAGCTAGATGATCAAGGAAAGATAATTAGAAATAAGGCTAGGTTGGTAGCTAGGGGGTTTAATCATGTTGAGGGACTAGACTATGATGAGACATATGCCCCCGTTGCTAGATTAGAGTCCATTAGAATTTTACTAGCATATGTCACTCACATGGGATTCATACTTCACCAAATGGATGTGAAGTCGGCATTCCTTAATGGGGTCATTAAGGAAGAGGTCTATGTAGAACAACCTCCCGGGGTTGAAACCCCAAATTACCCTAGACATGTCTAGAAATTAAGAAAAGCCTTGAATAGATTGAAACAAACTCCCCGGGCTTGGTATGAAAGGCTTTCCTCATTCTTAGTATCCAAGGGTTTTAGGAGAGGAACAATTGACCCAACTTTGTTCCTAAAATCTAAGGATAAGGACATATTTATGGCCCAAGTCTATGTGAATGATATTATTTTTGGGTCCACAAATAGTGAATTCCTACATGAGTTCATTAAGTGTATGGAAAATGAATTTGAGATGGGTCTTGTAGGAGAATTGACTTTTTTTTTTAGGTCTACAAGTTAAGGAAACAAATGAAGGGACTCATATGTATCAAACTAAATATGCTAAGGAAATGCTAAAGAAATTTGGACTAGAAAATGCTAAGGTAGCATCTACCCTTATAGGAACAAATGTCAAAATGGATAGTGATGTTGAAGGAAAAATGGTAGACTCAAAACAATATAAGAGCATGATTGGTAGTCTATTGTACCTAACCGCTAGTAGATCCGATATATTATTTGCAGTAGGTATGTGTGCAAGGTACCAATCATGTGCCAAAGAGTCTCATTTAGTGGTAGTAATGAGGATCCTAAGGTATATTAAAGGTACTCTTAATGTCAGGCTTTGGTATCCTAGAACCCCAAATGTTGATCTTTTTGGATACACCGATTCGGACTATACGGGGTGTAAACTAGATAGGAAGAGTACTAGTGGAGGATGTCAATTCCTTGGGCCATCTTTAGTTAGTTGGAGTAGTAGGAAACAACCATGTGTTGCCCTATCAACAACGGAGGCCGAATATATGGCAATGGGTGGTTGTGTGTCCCAACTACTTTGGATCATGCATACCTTAGATGATTATGAGTTACATTACTCCAAGGTCAAGGTTTTGTGTGATAATGTAAGTACAATTAACTTGACCAAAAATCCGGTTCACCATTCTAGAACAAAATACATTGAAGTGAAACATCACTTTATTAGGGATCATGTGGTAAGGGGAGACATAGAATTACTCTATGTTGAGTCTAAGTCAAACCTTGCTGACATTTTTACCAAGCCTTTTCCCGAATCGGAGTTCACATCCTTACGAAGAGGCCTTGGTATGTGTTTTGTAGAAGTATATGATGGACCTTGGAGCAATACAATAGGAAGGTGGTGCTTGATCCATTAGGATGATACAAATGATCCACTTGTGATTGTGGCATAGTGTTGGGTCATTAGAAGTATCAAATTATGAAAAATAGACCAACCATAGGGAAAGTAAGTGTTTAATTAATGAACATCTTGCCCAAAGATCATGGTTGGACATTTTAAACCTTTGAAAATCATTTTATGTTTTATATGTTTTGTCATATGCTTTGAAGATGTATGATTGCAAAATTAGATTGGAAACTTGATATAAAGTTAGTGTTTTTCAAGATATTTAAACTTTAGTCAAAAAGTTAAACATGTTTAGCTTTTTCACAAAATTATATTTTTCCCTAATAAAGTATATCATATGAAACATGTTTGCAAATTTTTATAATTTTTAGAATTTTTTGAAATTTTTAGGGAGTTTCTGAATTTCGGCTCAAAAACCTGAAAGTCTGACTGACAGACTATCAGTCGACTGCCCCCAGGGCAGTCGACTGGCACGGCTGAATTCAAAACACTAGGCAGGAAGTCCTGGCAAAGGGCTAGCCAAGAAGTCCTGGTCAAGGACTGGGCAAGAAGACCTGACTAGAAGTTGGGCAAAGAAGTCCTGGTCGAGGACTGGGCAAGAAGTCCTGGCAAAGGGCTGGGCACCGAAGACCTGACCGGAAGTTGGGCAAGAATTCCTGGTCGTGGACTGGGCACGAAGACCTGATCGGGAGGATTGGGCAAAAGTCCAACCAGGGGAGGCGGTTGGCAAAAGGTAAACTCTCCTGAGAGGAGTAGGTGAGGACGTGTTCCCCATGCGAGGGAACAGTAGGCGTCGGTTCGACCTAGGGTTCCATTTGGGAAACCCAAAGTCAGAACCAAGACAACTTAGGCTGTAAATAATGGCTAACATATTTTGCTTCTTGTGTTTTGGAACTAACCTTGTTTGCAGGGAACGAAGGAACGTGTTTCTGCAGTTGAGGCGCCTCAAAGGAGTGAGGCGCCTCACTGGGGCTAGGCGCCGGGATGGATATGAGCGCCCCAGGTCAAGGCCAAAACAGAACCATCAAAGCAAACTGCCACGAAGCCTCTGGACCAAGTCAGCTGAGGCGCCCGGGACCACACGGGCGCCCCCATTAGCCCTGGCGCCCCAGTGAAGGGGATAAGCGCTGACCAAGCCTGCGGATAGGAGTTCGCGCAGGAGAGGCCACGTGTCAGGCACCCCCATCGACACACACGCCCCTATGGCTGCTATAAAAGGGGGTTCACCCCCAAGGCTTCAAACAACTTCTCTCACAACGCTCCAAACACTTTCGTTCAAGCGTTACGCTCCGACAAGCTCCGACTTCGAGATTCCAGCGCCGATGACAACCCTCTGCTCCGAACTTCGATCCACCTCGGTCGTCGGTAAATTTAATTTACGAAAAGTGTTGTAATTTCAATTCCAATTCTATATCTGTACTTAAAGTTGTAAAAGATTTTTTTGAATATAGAATTGCCCAACGTAAATGGTCAAGGACCGTGGGCCTTGGAGTAGGAGCCGACCGCGACTCCGAACCAAGTAAAACCAACTTGTGTTCGCGATTGTTTTGTTATTTTCCGCTACGTAACTGCTCTATTTTTCCGAAAAATTCTATATCGATATTCACCCCCCTCTGTCGATTTCTTCGATCTAACAAGTGGTATCAGAGCGGGTGGCTCAAACTTGGTGCAACCACCAGTTTGAGAGTTTTTTTCGGATTTACGAAATTTTAAAAAAAAATTTTTGAATCTTTCTCGTTAATCGAGGTTGGTGCAACACCACTCGATCGTTTTTCGTTGCTATTAATTTCTTCCGTACTACTAATCCAAGACTTAGTCTTGGAACAAGTTTTTTTGTTAAATTTTTTTCAGAAAATATTAATGGCCATGCAAGTGGGATTCAGCGCTGCCGGACCACCTCTTTTCAGTGGAGAAGATTTGTCCTACTGGAAAAGCAGGATGGAAGTTCACCTGAAAACTCAGGTGGACATGTGGATAATCATCCAATCTGGCCTGGAGATTCCCAAGAACATAGGAGTGACACAACACTATTCTGAATGGGATGCCTCGTTGAAAAAGAAGATCGAGGCTGATGCAAAGGCAACCCAGACTATGCAATGCGGATTGACCAAGGAGGAGCTGAACCAGGTGGGACCCTTCAACAGCGCCAAAGAACTTTGGAACAACCTAATTGAGCTGCATGAAGGCACCTCCGACACCAGGATCAGCAAAAGAGATCTGTTGCTGAACAGACTCTACACGATCAAGATGAACGAAGGAGAATCAGCAGCATAGCTCCACGCTAGAATCCAGGAGCTGATGAATGGGCTGCAGACGATAGGTCACAAGGTCGAGAACCGTGACCTAATTAGGTATACTCTAAATGCATTCCCAAAGAACACACTGTGGGCATCCATGGTAGATGCCTACAAGGTTTCCAGGGATCTCTCCAAAATTAAATTAGATGAACATTTCTCTGAATTAGAACTGCATGTTCTCTGAATTAGAACTGCATGAACAGACTAACTCCACTTTGGTCGAGAAAAGTATTGCTTTCATTACAGGAAAACCTCAAGGAAAAGCCCCCAAGAAGAAGTCTCTACCAGTACCCGAGTCTGACTCAGACTCAGACTCAGAAGACAGTGATGGGGATCAACCCAAGTTGGTTCGGCTAGCTCGGGACTACTACAAGGAGCTGAAGCACCAAACAAACAAAAAGAAAGCAAGTCGAAGAATGGAAGATCCAGCTGAGCCTTCAACAACTTCAAAGAGCAAGACTAATGACACCTACTACGAATGCAACAAAAAAGGACATTACAAGTCAAAATGGCCCAATTTGAAGGAAACAAAGAAGGTGCGAAGGAAGAAGACTCTGCAAGCCACGTGGGATGAATCTTCTTCTTCTGAAGAAGAAGTCCCGCACGTGAATCTTCTCGCCTTAACCACTTTGGAAGACGTCAACACCGGATCGGAATCGGAGCCAGACGACGGAAGGCTCACAATCTCGGAAAATGGGCAAATAACAGTAAGAGGTTATTCTAAGTATGAACTATCCAAATTAATTTCTTATTTATCTTGCAACTTGGTGAAAGCCAAAATCTAGGTCGAGTCCCTCCGACAGGAAGTAAAACTCCTGAAAGAGGAAGCCGACTCGAGATCCTTGACCGAGAAAATTCAAGAAGGAAACTCCACTCAAGTTCAGAAGCTTGAGGAAGAGAATTCCTCCTTGAAAAATCAAGTCAAGGAGCTCAGAGTGGCTTTAGAACGATTCACTTCAGGTTCCAAGGGTCTTGACATGATCCTTGGAAAGCAGAAGTCCATTCTTAACCGATCTAGATTAGGGTATCGAACCAAGTCTAGGCAACATTCTTTCTATGCTGTATTGAACCAACCTAGAACTCAAGTTCAAGCATGGGTTCCCATGCTCTGCTTGAACAAACAAGCAGGACCAAACCAGTATTGGATCCCCAAGGACAAGATTCACATCTTGCCTAACCATTATCGAGGCTATAGTCCAGGGGGAGACAATATAAAAATAATACTCATAATTAGATAAGTTTTTTATTGCAATTTTTCTTTATTGCATATTTGCTTGTTTATTTCCTTCTGCAAATCATCATGCCTAGACTTAGGATTGGTTAGACTAAGGTCAAAATGACTTAATTGAAATTTGAAAAACCTAGTATTGGGTGAAGGTGAGATGATAGTACCTTAGGGAAACCATTCTGGTGGAACTAGCCAAGCTACCGATCCAAGACCCAAACTAGTTAGACCAAAATCTTTTAAGAAGTAACTTGAAGATGAATTTTCAATAAAAGACTTTGTCAAGGAAAGAGTTGATGATCCAATAAGGCTACGACCAAAGAAGGCCTAGTGCCTCGCCAAGACCTGGAAGCCAATTATTAAAAATCAAATTCACTTTACTACTTGTTAAATTTGAATCTAATACAAATTTCAATTAATCTTAGATTTAACACAATTTTTTAAAATAAACTTAAAACATAATAAAATTTTTTCAAAATTAATTTAACCTTTTAAAATTTACCATGCATTTCAAATTAATATCTACATTTTTGTTAAAACCTGTCTCACAAAACCCATAAGATTAACATGATTGATAACTCTAGATTGAGTGAGACAGACTAGGTTGTGAAAATCAATTTTAAAGCTATCCTTGACTCTAATTGGGTCCAAATCAATAAATTTATGTGTAGGAACATAAAGATTTGGACCAATGGATGTTGGATAGTGGATGCTCCAGACACATGACTGGAGACAAATTGAAATTCACCAAAATCAAGTTCAAAAACCTTGGCTCAGTAGCATTTGGCAACAATGCTACACTTAAACTCATTGGGTCAGGTAACATTGAACTCAAATCTGATTTTGTGATTAAAAAAGTACTCTTGGTTGAGAATTTCAAGTTTAATTTGCTTAGTATAAGTCAACTATGTGATACTGGCTATGTAGTTACATTTACCAACTCTGACTGCCTAATTAGAAACCTTCAAGACTCAGAAATTATGCTTAAGGGTACTAGGAAAGACAATGTTTATACTATCAATCTACCTTTAGTACCAAAATGCCTCCTGACTCAATTAGAAGAATCCAACCTCTGGCATAGGAGATTAGGTCACGCCAATGTTAGACTAATTTTTAAAATTACCTAGCTTGGTCTAATTAAAGGGTACCAAAAATTAAGAACTTTGAAAACACAATCTATAACTCATGTAACCAAGGCAAACAAACCAAGTCTAACCACATGCCAATTCAATCAGACTTAACCCAAACCACACTTGAGCTCCTTCACCTTGACCTATTTGATTCACATGGAGCCAAGTCACTAAGCGGGAACCGATACTGCTTAGTTATTATTGATGATTACTCTAGGTTTACCTGGCCGAGGTTCCTAAAAACTAAAGATGAAATCCTAAACTTGTTTATTGACTTATGCAAGATAATCAAAAATCAAAATGATACCAAAATCAAAAGACTTAGGAATGATCACGGGGGAGAGTTTGAGAATCAAAGGTTTGAGGAATTTTATAAAATAAATGGATATATTCGCGTATTTTCTTGTCCTAGAACCTCCCAACAAAATGGGATAGTGGAAAGAAAGAATAGAATCCTTCAGGAAGCCGCTAGGACCATGCTCAATGAATTTAACCTAGCTAACCAATTTTGGGCAGAAGCAATAAGTATGACTTGCTATATCCAAAATAGGGTCCTAATTAATAAAAGACATAATAAAACTCCTTACGAACTATATTACCATAGACTGCCAAACCTACATTACCTAAGGGTCTTTGGGTGTAAAGTCCATATCTTGAACACCAAGGACTACCTAGGTAAGTTTCATTCTAAGTCAACCCCAGGAGTCTTCCTAGGATATTCAACAACTAGTAGGGCTATAGGGTGTACAATAAACAAACTAATAAAATTGAAGAAACAACTAACTTAATCTTTGATGAGGAAATTAATCCAAAATCTGATAACCAAAACTTGAACCAATCAAATATTGATCAGGAAGATAATGAACAAACAATTGAACCATCAATTGAACCACTAATTGAACCTCTAAATGAACTAACTCTTTAACTAACTACTGCGTCAACTGAACCAATAACTAAACCAACCCAAGTAGTTGAACAGAATACTGAACCGAACCATCCAGCTGGACCTGAGGCTGAACCAACTTCTAGAAGAACTAAGAAACCCAGACTCAGTCACTCTTCTGATCAAAGTATGGGTGATCCAACCTTAGGAGTCATAACTAGGTCCTCCTATAGAAATCTTAGTCAGATTGCACTGATTTCAAAAATTGAACCTAAGACTATAGAGGAAGTCCTACCTGATCCTGATTGGATCATAGCTATGTAAGAGGAGTTAGCTCAATTTGAAAGAAACCAAGTCTGGGAACTAATACCTAAACCTGAGGGCAAGTCTATTATAGATACTAAGTGGGTGTTTAGGAATAAACTAAATGACCAAGGGGAAATAGTTAGAAATAAAGCCCGCTTAGTAGCAAAGGGTTCAATCAAGTTGAAGGATTAGACTATGATGAAATCTATGCCCCAGTAGCCAGACTTGAGTCAATTAGAATGTTGTTAGCATTTGCAGCCCATAGAGGGTTCAAGCTATACCAAATGGATGTTAAGTTTACCTTTTTAAATGGGTTCATCAAAGAAGAAGTCTATGTAGGACAACCCCCAGGATTTGAGGACCTAGAAAAACTTGACTACGTTTTCAAACTTAAAAAGACACTTTATGGGTTAAAACAAGCACCTAGGGCAAGGTATGAACGCCTATCAACTTACCTTATTTCTAAGAAATTTAACCAAGGACAAATTGACTCCACCCTTTTTGTTAAAAACTTAGAAAAAGACATTTTCATTGCCCAAATCTATGTTGACGACATAATTTTCGGATCCACCAACTCAAATTTTCTAAAGGAATTTGTAAAAATAATGGAAAATGAATTTGAAATGAGCTTAGTTGGTGAGCTCAATTTCTTCTTAGGATTGCAAATTAAGCAAACTAGAGATGGTAATTATGTTCACCAATCCATGTATGCTAAAGAGTTAATAAAGAAATTTAAAATGGATAACTCCAAAAGCATAAGTACCCCTATGACCATAAATGTCAAAATTGATAGTGAGTCTGAAGGTAAACCTATAGATCTTAAGCTATACCGAAGTATGATTGGAAGTCTACTTTACCTTATAGCTAGCAGACTTGATATTCTATTCTCTGTAGGAATGTGTGCTAGGTACCAAACTTGTGCTAAGAAATCCCACTTAGCAGCCCTAAAAACAGTACTTAGGTACATTAAGGGCACCCTAAATGTAGGGATTTGGTATCCTAGGACTTCCACCTTTGAACTGTCAGGATATTCTGACTCTGACTATGCTGGGTGAAAATTAGATTGAAAAAGTACAAGTGAAAGCTGTCAACTTTTAGGACATAGTCTAGTCAGCTGGTGCAGTAGAAAGCAACACTGTGTAGCACTATCAACAACCGAAGTAGGATATGTTGCCTTAGGAGAGTATGTGGCACAACTCTTATGGATGATGCACACTCTTAAGGACTTCCAGCTTGACTACACCCAAACCCAAGTCTACATTGATAACATAAGCTCAATCAACCTGACTAAAAACCCAATTCAACACTCCAGAATAAAACATATAGAAGTTAAACATCATTTTGTAAGGGATCATGTAGCCAGGGGTGAAATAGTCCTTAAGCATGTGGACTCAAAGTCAAACTTAGCTGATATCTTTACCAAACCCTTACCTAAGTCCGAGTTTAGCTCACTAAGAAGGCAGTTAGAATTATGCTTAGTAGAATAGGACTGCTCTATATTTTTTTCAAAAAATTGTTTTGCTTTCTTATCTGTTAATTAATCTTTTGTGAAAAATCATTTCTTTTATCAAAGTCTTGAAATTTAAAATGATTTTATGACTTAGTTTTTTTGTCAAAAACTTACCCCCTTCAAAACTAGGATTTTTTTCGCAAATGGACTTAGCTTAAACCCTAACCCTAGAATTGCATGCACCTATAGATCTAGAAGCCAGCATCTCACAAGCACCTTAGGGTAGTTTTGATTGATAACCTAGACTGGGTTGAGATGCTTAGGTCTATGAGTTGATTCAAGATGCTTTAAGTCAGTGCATCTACAGTAATTGGGGCAATAAATACCAATTGAACAACAATCAGGTTAAGTGTCAAGTTTAGAAAATCTAACTTGATCAAAACACTAACTTGACTAACCCTAGTGAAAGCTACTATTTATAACAGTTAGTAAGTAGCTAACCGGGTTAGACAGGACCCGAACAAGAACGGTTTAATTTGGTTTGGTCCAGTTTATGCTTAAACTTATTAGAGTTGGTTCAATACAGAACTTCATTTTTTTGCTCTAATTTTTTTGCTACAATTAGTATCATTTTTTTGATATATGGCAAAGGGGGAGAGAAAGGAAAGGATAAATTTTTTTTTTTCAAATTTTATCTCTTCTTCAAAAAGTAAAGTAAATAACTAAAGTGCTTAAAAGTACATAATTGGTTCTAAGGGAAAATCTGTTTTCAAAAGTGTTTTTGGTGCACGAAGTATTTTTTTGAAATTTTTTCTAAGTATGAAAAACTTGAAAACCTTTTTGAAAATTTTTCTAAGTATGAAAAACTTGAAAACCTTTTTGAAAATTTTTCTAAGTATGAAAAACTTGAAAACATTTTTGAAAATTTTTTGTAAGTATGAAAAGACTTGAAAAACTTTTTGGGAAAATTTTCTTACGAAAACCTTTTTGGAAAATTTTCTAAGTATGAAAAGACTTGAAAAACTTTTTGGGAAAATTTTTTTGTGAAAACTTTTTGGAAAATTTTCTATGTGTGAGGAAATTTTTTAAAATTTTCTAAGTATAGAATGCTTGCAATTTTTTTAAGCACTAAGTCAAAATCTAAAGCACTTAGAAGGTTTACAAAAACCCACATATCTTTGAAAAACTCAGGAGGAGAATATTGATTTCAGGGGGAGAAAACTGAATGTTTTTTTTAATTCTTTGCTTGTTATATGTTTTTTAACTTAACTTTTTGAACTGTATTGCATAAATCAAAAAGGGGGAGATTGTTGGTGCAGGAAGCACCTAAGTCAAACCTGTGTTTTGATAATAACAAAGGGTTCAGAAGTTAAGGTGTTAATGTGATCTAACAATCTTACTAAGTGTGCAGGAAAAGTCCTAGGTACACTAGGCAGGAAGTCCTGGCAAAGGGCTGGGCAAGAAGTCCTAGTCAAGGACTGGGCAAGAATACCTGACTGGAAATTGGGAAAAGAAGTCTTGGTCGAGGACTGGGCAAGAAGTCCTAGCAAAGGGCTGGGCACCGAAGACCTGACCGGAAGTTGGGTAAGAAGTCTTGGTCGCGGACTGGCACGAAGACCTGATCGGGAGGATTGGGTAAAAGTCCAAACGGAAGAGGCGGTTGGCAAAAGGTAAACTCTCCTGAGAGGAGTAGGTGAGGACGCGTTCCCCGTGCGAGGGAACAATAGGCATCGGTTCGACCTTGGGTTCCATTTGAGAAACCCAAAGTCAGAACTAAGACAGCTTAGGCTGTAAATAATGGCTAACATTTTTTGCTTCTTGTGTTTTGGAACTAACCTTGGTTGCAGGGAACGAAGGAACGTGTTTCTGCAGCTGAGGCACCTCAAAGAAGTGAGGTGCCTCACTGGGGCTAGGCGTCCGGATGGATACGGGCGCCCCAGGCCAAGGCCAAAACAGAACCATCGAAGCAAACTGCCACGAAGCCTCTGGACCAAGTCAACTGAGGCGCTTGGGACCACACGGGCGCCCCCATCAGACCAGGCGCCCCAGTGAAGGGGATAAGCGCTGCCCGAGCCTGTGGATATGAGTTCGCACAGGAGAGGTCACGTGTCAGGCACCCCCATCGACACAGGCACCCCTATGGCTGCTATAAAAGAGGGTTCACCCCCAAGGCTTCAAACAACTTCGCTCACAATGCTCCAAGCACTTTTGTTCAAGTGCTACGCTCCAACAAGCTCTGACATGCTCCGACTTCGAGATTCCAGCACCGACGACGTCCCTCTACTCCGAACTTCGATCCACCTCGGGCGTCGGTAAATTTAAATTACGAAAAGTGTTGCAATTTCAATTCCAGTTCTATATCTGTACTTAAAGTTGTAAAAGATTTTTTCGAATATAGAATTGCCCAACGTAAACGGTCAAGGACCGTGGGCCTTTGAGTAGGAGCCGACCACGACTCCGAACCAAGTAAAACCAACTTGTGTTCGCGATTGTTTTGTTATTTTCCGCTGCGTAACTGCTCTAGTTTTCCGAATAATTCTAGATCGATATTCAAACCCCCTCTATCGATTTTCTCCGATCCAACACTTCGAAACATCGATAAAAGATGATACAGATGATCAAATGATGCTCAATATACTCCAACAACAAGCAACGCTCTTTCAAGCAGCAAAAGGGTCTAACACCAGAGGAAAGGGGAGAAGGTATGTGATACGGTATCCGGAAGCCGCACATGCTTGTCTTGTGAATGATTATTTCTCTCAACAACTTTTATGGAGCGCTGAAGTATTCCGTGATGTTTTCAATTTATTTATCCACGTAGTCAATGCCTTGGAAAATCATCACCAATATTTTCAATGGAGGATAGATGTAACAGGAATAAAAGGGATCTCACCATTTCAGAAATGCATTGTTGCTATCTGCCAATTGGCATATGGAGGTCCAGTCGATTATTATGATGAGTACATACAATTTGCTGAAACAATGATAATCAATTGCTTATTTAACTTTTGTAGATGTGTGATTGAAGTATTTGGCAAGCGATATTTGATAAGACCCAATGCCGATGATTATCGACATTTACTTCAAATGAATGAGCAGAGGCACGACTTCTCTAGCATGTTGGGTGACCTTGATTATAAGCATTGGGAATGGAGAAATTGCCCAGTCACTTAGAAAGGACAATTTACTCCAGGCGACCATAGGGTCCTAACAATAATGCTTGAAGCAGTTGGATCCGCGGGCTTGTAGAGATGATATGCATTTTTTGGGGTTGCAGGGTCAAATAATGATATCAGCGTGCTTAACCAATCACCTTTGTTCAATGACTTGTTGCACGGAAATGCACCCGAGGTCAATTTTACAATTAATGACACACAATATACAAAGAGTTACTACCTAACAGATGGGATTTATTCGGAATAGGCAATCTTTGTCAACAGCTTTCCTTGCCTTCAGGATCCCAAGAGAAAGAAGTTTAAGGAAATGTAAGAAACCGTAAGAAAGGATGTTGAGCAGACATTTGGGGAGGTACAATCTCACTCGGCAATAATCAGAGGACATGGACGATTTTAATACAAGGACAATTTAAAGAATATTATGTATACTTGTATTATTTTACATAATATAATTATCGAAGATGAAGGAGATATTATAGCCAATTGGACGGATAAAACCAATGACAATACATCACCATAAATAATTAAAGGCGCACTTGGAGAATTCAATGAGTATATCCAAAGAAATTGCGAGCTTCGTGATAGGGAAATACATCACTAATTTCAAGCCGATTTGGTTGAGCATGTATGGAATCGCAACGTCAATAATTAATTATCTTTGTATTTTATTTTATAAATTAATAGTAATTAATTATCATTGTATTTTATTTTACCAATCGATTGTAATATTTTTTTAGTTGCTGTACTCTATTTTCAAGATTTAAATAAATTATATATTTTTCGAAAATACTATATTTAAATTATGAAGATTATTTAATTACTAAATAGAAAAATTTATAAAGTGAAATTTATAAATAAAGATATATGAAATAAAGGTAGAAATGATATATATGAAATAAATTTTATATTTTGTTTGTGAAAATACTATATTAAAATTATAAAAATTATTTAATTATTAAAATAAAAAATTATAAAGTGAAATTTATAAATAAAGATATATGAAATGTGAATGCAGAAAAAAAAGATATATGAAATGAATTAGTAGATTTATAATTTTTGATGTGTTAGGTGATGTGGTAAATAAATTTACTATTGGAGATGTTTTTGTAAGTTTATAATTTTTGATGAGGTAGATGATGTAGCAAAAATAAATCATATTTTAGATTTAACATTGAAGATGCCCTAGGGAAGGTGACTTAGTGAAATAAGAAGGTTTTCAATATCCATATCATTTGAAAAAGAGGGTCTAGAAAGACCTAGCCAACAAATTTGGCATATTCCTAATGATCTCCTGGAACACAAACTCACTGACAAGCTTGGGAAATTCCAAAGGCTCAGATTGAATCGCTTGATATGGCTGACCATGAACGAATTACTTCACTACATATTTAATCCTAGAGATGGACTCGAATTTCATAAAAAAATTTTATTAGTCACTATATATGATAAATCGAGAAGTAGTCGTGAAAATGGTCAGAGTTCTTAGAGATATATCCCACTAAAAAAAATTGTCACAGTACATTATAATTGAGATTCGATCATTAAATACCTCGGGACATGTGGGGTTGTGATTGGTGTAAATATTTACTTCCTACGAGATCAATATTCAATAAGAATATATGCAACAGAAAGTAAATAATACAAAAAAACACAAACCACAGTGCTCCACATTAAGGTTTTATAGCTTCCAAACTTTTACTCCGTGACTTACAATTTATTAGGTGTATTACTTTCAAAAACAACACTATGTTGTACGATCTTATTCCACTATCTTGTAGCCCAGGGTTATGATGATTGGAAGGATGATTAATTATTTTTTAAATATTTGTAGTTTGATTTTTAGTTACGGTAAAATTTTTAGAAAATTTTCTTATAAATGGGGTACGTAACCGTCGGATGTTGGACTTTTAAATTGTCCGTCGCGAGTGCTTCCCGATTTACTCTGGCAACCGATGAAAAACTTCCGTGAAACTGAGCTGGTCATCCCAGATTCAATGTTACCCAATCTGATTAATTATTTTTTTATTTCACTATGTTGTAAAATTTTGTTCCATGTTAGAGGGGATGAATAGCATAATTGAAATTTCTTCCTTCCTTCTTTTTCTTATCAATCAGTGTCATTAGAAATACGCAGTAGAATAAAGTAAACTAAAACAATAAAAAGTAAACACCAAACTTACTTTGTTCTTAAACTCTCAAGGTTAGTGCATCTAAGGTATGCACTCAGCATAGGTCCATTAATATTTTTTTGCCTTTTCTGATATTTTCGGAGGCGAATAACTCTCTTACAAAATTTGCAAGGAAAATCACAAATATGAAAAAAGGATACGTAAATACGATACAAGTATGGAAACAAACATGTGATGAACCACTAGAAACCTTGAGTGTTTCGACACTCTTCTGGTGCTTCTCAGACCGAGAGCTAAAGATAGGTGCTTTCAAGAGTTATAAGAAGAGGTTGTCTCGATTCCCATTTTATACAACTCGATCGACACTTTTTCGGTCGACTGGACCTCCGCTGACTCTGCTGCAAACTCGATTCTCTTTGAGCTAAGTCTTGACATTCTAGTCGACTGGAACACCCTTCGGTCGCCTGGAACTTAACCAAAACTTATATGAGAACTGACTCGTTCATACTCGATCATGTCAACTTTCAGTCAACCAGATTACCTTTTGGTTGACCAATTCATGAGTCTGGTAACCCGAACTAGTTCTCAATTCATCTTGCTCGAGCCTCTATGAAAGTGTTGTTTCTTGCAAAACAAACAAGCAAACAATAAGCAAAATATGCAATACCAAAACTTGGTTTACCTAATTTACTAGGTTTACTTGCTTAGAGTTTACTTTTTCAAGAGTTCTCTCTTTGCCAAGTGTTTAACTCCTAGCTGACCCATCTTGGATTTAATCTAGTTCCTAACTAGGTTTGTTCAGTTCCCAACTAGGTTTGCTTAGTTCCCAAATATATCTTCCACCGCTTAGCCCAGCTAGGACTTTCATTGCCTAGTTCCTAACTAGGTCTTCCACTGGCTAGCCCCGCTAGGACATCCACTGTGTGGTTCTAACCAAGACTTCCATTACCTAGCCTCACTAGGACATTCACTATTTGGTTGCCAATCAGACGTTTCCTTTGACTAATTCCAATAGAACTTGCATTGCCTAATCCCACTAGATCTTTCCACCAATCTAGCAAGTATCTAGTTCTACTTAAACTTCTTACTTACTTCAAAGCTTCAAGTTAACCTTGACTTTGCATGGACTCTTCACTTAACTTGATCAATCATGATCAAGTTATTTGGTCACCTTTGACTAAATTTCGTTAAACATATTGTTCAAACCAAACTATCAAAACCCTAGATGCGGTTGCACCAATATATGTTGTAAGTACTCCTGGTGAGTTTTGATGTGGTTAATCAAGTTAAGTTAGATCCTGTATATTTGATGCCTTGTGTTTGAGTGTGCAGAGACTTAGAAATACAAGAAGTTATGTGGAAGACGCATCGAGTGAGAAGGATGACATGGGAAGGGAGTGATGGGCTCAGTGCATTTGAGGGACAAGGTGTTGCGGAAAAGTACACCGGTGGAGCGAGAAGGACGTGTGCGATGCTCGAGAGTCGAGAAGTTGGATAGAAAACTTGCTCGAGGAGAAGGCCGAAATTGGGTTTAGGCGAGCTCAACTTTGGACGGTCGGAGCATCACCCAGTGATCGGATCGAAAAATGGTTAACAAATGAAGTTAACTATTTTCGAATGAACAATGCTGGAGGTGCCTCGAATGAATAGTACTCGAGGCACCCTCCATGTGAACTGAGACGACCTCAATGTGAACTGAGCCACCCTTAGTGTCAACTGAGGTACCTCAAATGAGTAGTAGCTATTGAAGAACTATTGTGGAGAGGATAAAGTTTTATCCAATTGAGGCTCCTTGGGTTTCATTGAAGATGCCTCCAGTGCTACTTCAACAATAGTAACATTTGCCCAGAAGGTTATAAATAATACTCTAGAGCTAGAAGTTAAAAACAACAACTTGTATTTCATTTTCATACTCTGTCTTGAGCTTCCAAAGTCTGTAAGAGGCTACTCCGCCTTTAATAAAGGAGTTTTTGATAGCGAGCTTTCTACTATCTTGGATTAATAACTACATAGGTTATAATCAAGTAATTTATAATTTATGGTCTCTTACTAATTTGATGTTGTTTTCTATTTTTATTAATTAATATTTTTGTTTCCTTGCCATGTAGAAAGCAAGAGAATTGGTTAACTATAAATTGTAGGCTATTCACCCCTCTCTAGTTGGCCAACTCGATCCTACAAGTGGTATTAGAGCCCAACCGCTTTAAAAGGACTAAGCGCCAGCTAAAGCAACAAGATGATGATCAGATTTAGCATCTATCTACCAATGTTTGAGGGAGAATTCACCACTTCGAAATTGCACCAAAGAATGAGGACGGAGGAGAAATTGAAGACTAGCGCTAGACCAAAAAGCAAAGAGAAGACTTCGTGGCAAATGGCAAGATAGATTTTCATCTGCTAGGTGTACTACTGCCACAAGTAGTCAGCCGGATTGACGCCTACGACTCTGTCAATGAAATCTAGGAGAAGTTCTTGTTGCTCCATGAAGGAACCTTGGAGGCTAATTTAGCGAGATGAGACATGCTTTAGAATCAACTAACAAATCTCTGAATGGAAAAGGGAGAAATGGTGGCTCAACTACATGGAAAACTCAAGGAGTTGATAACCGAACTCAACAACCTCAAAAAAATGGTAACGAATCGGGATTCATTACAGTATGCCTTAAATATACTTTCGAGAACATCCGAGTGGATGTCATTAGTAGACTCATATTTCATTTCTAAGGACTTCAAGATAAGTAGTTTAGAATGTCTATTTTATACTTTCAAATTACATGAGTATAGATGTGAAGGCTTAAGAAATAAAAAGGAGCCTAATCAGAATTAAGCACTGAAAGTCAAGAAAGACGAACTAGATTCAGACATATCTCTCGATGAAGACAAAAAGGCTTACATGGTAAGAAAATTTTCAATATTTTTAAAATCTATTGACTTTGATAAGAAAATGACAATGAAAAAGAGAAGGATAAAGTGCTATAACTGTGATGAAGAAGGATACATCAGAGATCACTGATCGAAACTGAAAGCAAGCAGAAAGAAAAAAAACAAAGGATCAAGATGGTTCAAGCAGAAGAACATCAAAGTAACGTGGAACGAGTCGTCATCAGAAGAGTTCGAGCTTGAGGAGTAAGCCGGACTAGCACTAATGGGGAGTCACCAAGAAGAAGACTGCGAAGCCACTATGGAAGAGAGCATCGATGAAGACGAAGCATCTATCTACGAGTCCGATACGGTAAATGAGGTACGCAACCTTTCTTCCAATCAATTATATAATTGTAACTAAATGTTGTCTAGATCACTTTGTAAAACTAGGAAAAAATATATAAAATCAAAGAAAGAGTATATATGCATGCCTACTAGAAGAATTTTATAATGTAAAAAATGAAAATTAATCTAAATTAAAAGGAATATTGGAATCTCAAACACTAGAAATGTTAACAAATTCTGCATACTCAAATTTTTTACTAATTCCAAATTCTAGAAATTATAGAAAACTAAATTGATATTTGAAAAATTATAGGGATTAAATTGAAAAAGTTGCTAAAAATAATATTCCAAGAAAATATTTAACTAATCCATTAGGTAGAAATTTATATCAAGTTCCAAAAATATGTTTAGCCAATTAAATTAATTCGCATACTAGAATTTAATCATTTTTGGATTAATTACTAGAAATTTTATATTTACATGAAAACAATCATTTAAAAGCATTCTGATTGATTTTAATTCTTTTAAAATTTTTCTGTAATAGATGAATTTGTTATCTATTAATAAATATATTTTCAAATTTTTTTCACTATAATATCATTTTTTTTGAATTTATGAAAAAAATAAATTTTAAATTTAAAAATATTTTGGAGATTAATTTTATAAAACCTAATTTTTCAAAAATGTTTAGAAAAAAGTGTAAGATTTTATATTTGAACTGTTTATAAAAATGTGTAAGATTTTATAGAGTCAAAATTTCATTTTAAGATTTAATTTCAAAAATTCTATTCTTGTAAAGAAAATATTTTTATCATGCAAAGAAAAATAATTTTCTAGTCAATTTTTTTTTATAGTCAAAGTTATTACATTGACAAAACTTTTCAAAATTTTCTAATTGTTAAAATGTTTCTATGGATTTTTGAATGAAAATCAAATCTTTAAGTTCAAAATTTGTAGGAGCTAGGTTTTTGAGGAAGCCAAAATTTTGGTGAAAATCCTTTATATTTCACATAGACAAAAAATTAGCAAATTATTTTCCTAAAGAATTCTATTTTTAAGGATTTATTTTAAAAAATAACTATTTTTTGTTAAAAATAATTATTTTGACAAAAAATAGTTTTCTTGTGGATTTTTTTATGATCAAAATATTAATTCTTAGTTTTCACAAATTTTTTTGACATTTTCAACAATTAAAAATCATTTTCAAATTATTTTTGGCAAATCTACGATTTAAGTCTTAAAAATTATTTTATTTGCAAAAATAATTTGGGTAAAAATACTAATACTTAGACTCGCTATGTAACACCTCGAGAAGCATTTTCAAATTTTTTACAAACAACTCTATTGTTTTTTAATGTGATCAAAAGTGGATAAGTAATAGAGGTTAAGGGCGAGATTGTTTTTTTTACATCTCTATTTAAACTTCATTGCCATATTTATGTTATGATTGTCAAAAAAATTTCAATTCATATTTATTACCCTAAACTTAACTTAGGTTCATGCATATTGATAACTTTCATTTTGTTGATTAAATTAGACCCTCAAATCCATATTTTTTGATCCCTTTTCATATGCTTAAGTTTGTATTTACATTAGGTTTCATGAAATCTTTATATTTTGTCTTTGGATACAATTTTTTCTATATTTGAGATATTTTTGGCATTAATTTGGAATCTAATTTTGTAGGCTTCAATTAACCATGAACCTAGATCAAGATTGGATAAGACTTGAGCTTCCACTTGGCTTTGATCAAGGGATCAAGAGGTGGATCAATATGGGCCATCCGATCAAGAAACGGCTAGATCTGAGCCATCTATTCTCTGTTGACTAATCAGAGCTCAAGTTAGAATTAATCTGGGCCACAGATCAAGATCTGAAGATTTGGTCCCAATCGGAGGTCATCCAGCCGTTGGATCGAGCTTAAGAGGACCCTAAACCGTCCATTCCAATTGGTGAGCAATCTGAGCCATCGGATGCAGATCCGGTTGATCCGAGCTGAGGGAGAACAGATCCTGACCCTTGATCAAGATATGGAAAGTTTGGGTTCGATCTGACTTGATCTCACCTTTGGGTGACACGAAAAGGATCTCGGCCGTCCAAATTTAAATGCAATTAGTTAAAATAGAAACTCCCTCCGCTGAGCTCGTGGTCGTGAGATCGTTCTCCAGTTCTTCCAGTTCTTCGCAATTTTTCATCGTTTTCTTCGCAATTTCCTTTGGGGATCGGCGACCACTTCAAATCTAGTATCATCCCAAGATTTCGGAGCATCGAGATCAAATTCTCGTGAAGTTTGCAAGTCAATTTCAGATCGGAAAGCTCGGGTGAGGGTTTCATTGCCGAGCTGCTTCATCCGATCACTTCCTTTGTCATTCATGAATATTCATCAATCGGAGCACATCAGAGGGGTTCTCTGAGATTTTCTGAGTTCCTGAATCACAAGCGCACTCAGAGGGGTTCTCTGAAGGAAGAAATCGGAGGAGTTTCCTGATCACGCATCAAACTGAGCAGATGGATCGTGTGAATTGAATTTTGTTTGGTTTGCCAAGCTAGAGGGTTTCTAGCTGCATCTTGTGTGACGACAAGACGTAATCATTGGTGAAAAACTTGATCTGAAGCTTAGATTTAGTTTCTGAATTCTTTCCTTTCGCTGTTCCTTTCTGTTTCAGTTAGTTTCAGTTATTTTTCAGTCACTGATCGGTCTGATCAACCGATCTAGTCAGCTACTGATCGGTGTCTAGTCCGATTAGGCGTGTACCTGATCGGTCCGACGACCGATCAGGAACCCTTGGTTACGATTTAGCTCTGTTTTAAGCTTGACCTATTTCAGCCCTTGTTAGTTTGTTGTTTAGCTACAAGCTAAGTGCATTCAATTCAATTTGTTTAGTTACAACTTCCTTGCACTCAATTTTAATCTTGAATTTCAATTCCATAATTTCAATTGAATTGCTTGTCTTTGCCAAGTTAGGTTTTACAAGTTAATCGTTTAATTTTTGCTTAAGCCAATTTCATTTCAGACTATACTATCATTCTTATTTGCAAAACAAAACCCCTGTTCCAATTCGAAAACCCCAAAACATTTAACGACAAATGAATTCAAGCTTGATTCAAACACTCACAATTAGTCCTTGGAAAAATATGACCTGAGGCCCCTATTCTACATTTAATCTTGTTAGTCAAGGGTTTTCAGTTATAAATTTCCAAATTTGAGTGCTCATCGTAACACTAGTATTGGGCCACATCACATATTAAAAAGGGTGAGAGTTAAGTTCCTTGAGTGAGTTTTGATATGGTCAACTAAGTTATGTTAGATCCTGTGTATTTGATGCTTTGTGTCTAAGTGTGCAGGGATTTAGGAACATAAGAAGTTGAACATAAGACGCAGTGAGCGAGAAAGATGACATGAAAAGATAGTCGACGGGCTCGATGCATTTGATGGACGAGAAACTACTAAAGAGTACACTGGTAGAGCAAGAAGGACGTGCCTGACGTCCAAGGGATGAGAAAATGATTAAACGAAACCTACTCGAGGAGAAGGCTATAGTTGATTTCGAGTGAGCTCAACTCTGGACAGCTGGAGCATTACCAACCAATCAGATTGAAAAATGGTTAACAAATGAAGTTAACCATTTTCGAATGAATAGTGCTAGAGGTGCCTCAGTTGTGATTAGAGGCGCTTCGAATGAACATACTTGAGGTGCCCTCAATGTTAACTAAGACGCTCACAATGTGAACTGAGGCGCTTTTAGTGTCAATTGAGGTATCTCAAGTGAATAGTAGTTGTTGAAGAACCGTTACGGAGAGGATAAAGGTTTATCCAACTAGGCACCTTGGGTCTCATTGAAGGTGCCTCCAGTGCCACATCAACAACAGTAACTTTTGCCTTGAAGATTATAAATAATACTCTAGAGCTAGGAGTTAAAAATAACAACTTGTATTTCATTTCTATACTGTCTTAAGCTTCCAAAGTCTATAAGACGTTACTCCACCTTCAATGAAGGAGTTTTTGATAGTGATCTTTCTACCGTCTTGGATTAATAACTATGTAGGTGGTAACCAAGTAATTTATGGCCACTAACTAATTTGATGTTGTTTTCTATTTTGATTAATTAATATTTTTATGCCCTTGCTAACTAGAAAGTAAAAGAATTGGTTAACTTTAAATTACATATTATTCATTCCTTCTTGTCGGCCAATCTAATCCTACATATGTTTCTTCCATGGCACTAGAGGTGGAAACCTTTTACAATTAAACAATTACAAAAGGCACAAATGGGTAAGGACAATTGAAGCTATGTTGGTGGAAAGCAATGGACGTTGATAGTACTAATTGACGATCTATTTCTGTTAAATTTGGCGCCTAAAAAACTTGAACCAGAAAATTTTTCAGGATATTTGTCAGAGATGCATAGGGTTTTCGAGACCCAGATCGAGGAAAAAGGGGCTATACTACATGCATGGACCAAATGGATTAAAATTTAAAAGTGTTGAGGGGGTTGATTGAGTAAAAGCATTAAAATTAAGGGCTTAGCTTGTATTGGTTGGAATGGGAGGGGTTAATTGCAAAAGTTGTTGGGTATGGCTTGGCGGGTTTCATAAGCGAATACTTGGTCGTCCTTGAGAGACCTCTCCATGTCTACGGATTAAAAATTAATCCGAATGGAGACCCGTCTCCCAACGACCATCTCGTCATCATATCATTCAGTACGAATTACAACTTGTCCTATCACAATGATCTTTTCTTTTTTTTTTGGTTAAAAGAAGGATCTTATTTCAAGGAAAAAGAGAATCCATATTAGAAGGGGGACCAAACCTGACCTTCTAATATAGAATTACAAAAGCCTTAATGTCATTTACAAGTTGTAGCTCAAAACCGAGAATTTTGCTGAAAGAAAATTCTATACAGTAAGTCTAAGCCATCCTACCTCAAACATCACTGAGATATCCAATCCTCCAACCAATTTTACTGAATCTTTAAGCTGAGAAACAAAATCATTTCAATTTCCAACCCCATCGGTCACAGCAATTTTACTAGCAATATTTTCTAGTAGCTGATCAGAAATCATTTTCCAGAACTAAGCCAAAGCCCAGCAACATACCAAGTATATCTTGATTTACAATATTGGCAGAACCAAAACATCCGAAATTCAATAACCAATGTGATCTTCACTTCTCACAATTCTATCAATACATACATTTTCCACCAATATGATAACAAAAGCTGCAAAAATTTTGATACACGGCCTACCACAAATGATACTGCACCATCATAATAATAGTCAGCCTATGTATCCCTTATCATATATCAATCATACGGAGTTTACTTCAGAACACTTTCTCCAGAACTAAATCAGGAATCCAGCCATACAACATACCAGAGCATTTATAAATTTATACTTCCGGATCAACACACAATCCAGCTTTAAAACCAGCAACCGTCCATGTATAATCTCTCTGGTATACAACTTCAAGTTAGATCAGCTTCCAAACCATCAGGATTTAATCATACTTCATTTCCAATCTGCCAAAATACCCAGTGAAGCAAGATACATTCAAGATGGCAATTGGGATCTCAGCTTCATCCAGTATAAGGATCTTCATAACCAGAAAAACCAATAAAAGAGCAATAGCATTGATCAACAACTAGAGAGTAAATTTTGCAGCCAATAGCTTGAAACATTTCACAAGAGAGGGATTGATTCTCAGTCACATTTTAATAATTGCACGAGAAGTCCAAACACATCATCAGCAGCATCAAAGAGGAATGCTAAGCTCTCCTTATTAGGTTCTGGAAAGGAGGAATCTATCGAGTTCCTCTAGCAACTTCTGGAAAGGGAGAACCAGAGCATTCTAATAAATTCCTGTCAGAAATATACTGCTTTCAGGTGTAACGCCCGCCCTTCTCACACTAGGGCGGGGTTACGCGAACATAGTTTTCGTTTTAGCGGAAGCATTTGAAACTTGAAACTTGAACATGATACATGTATAATCTTGTACTTGAACATGTAAGCATGAAACCTTTTAAACATCTTAGACATTGAGGAGAGCATGCTAAGTACCTTTACATTCTTACTTGCATAATAGAAGCATGCCACATAGCCATTTCTTAAGACAGAGTAGTAAGTATGAGGAAGGATAACATAATACTAAAGTTCTTTAGCAAGTCTAAACTAAGTACTTAGCATATGAGCGAGAGTGAGCATGAAATATCCATATGAGTCTAAATATCAGCAAGTAGCAACTTAGTAAGTGTGATTCAACATTTAACATGCAATACTCAGCATATGCATAACTAAACAAAACATGAGTAGATCTTCTTCCACCATGCCACCACCACACACATCTTTGCCCCTCCTGCTGCTCCCTTTAGTTTATCCATTCTTTACCCTTTTCTGCAGTACAAGGGAAACATGGAAACTATAAGCAATAGCTTAGTAAGATCCCTTCCTACTCACAAAATCATACGTTCCATCAAGTAGAGAAAGCATCACGTCATAATAGTGCATAGCATTAAAAACACTTAACTTAACATAGCATAAGGGAGCATATGTACTTATCATAAGAAGCATACTTGAACTTAACATAATTCACCTTTATAGCATAATAGTCATATAGTCATGACAAAAATGCGAATGCAAGATGCTCTTTTGAAAACATGCATAGGATAAGTACATGCATATGCTTTTCTTAAAATCATACATATAGGTACTTAAACATACATCCATCATCATTTGGGGGATCCCGGCTTGTACCACATACATACATACATAATGCGCGCATCCCTAATAGGCCGAGGTAGCTAGTCTCTAACCTACTAGGGAAACTAGGTCCGTTCATAGTCCGTCGACCTAGGGGCGTCTCGGGGAGGCCCATCCCCTTACTAGGTCCGTTCATAGTCTGTCGACCTAGGGGCTGCATCCGGAGCCCACCCGTGGACCTTGCTAGGGTCCGGTACAAGCCATACAAAGTAAAATAGCATACATGGATTTTTATCATATCATAAGCTTAGCACATTCTTGTTTCTTACTAGGTCCGTTCATAGTCCGTCGACCTAGGGGTTGCATAGCACATTCTTATCATATCATATCATAAGCATATCATCATAACCTATCACATCATTGTCATATCATGAGCATGACATGCCTCTTATCTTATCATGAAGAGTGTTCTTAGTCCCGACTTACAGGGAAGCATCTCTTAGGCATTTCATCATACATAAGCCATGCATAACATAAGGGTGCTTAAAGAGCTTAAACATAGACATGTACATCACGATTCTTAGAGCATGAAAAAGCATGGGAGAAGACATGTTATCACCTATACTACTCATAGCATATCATGGGCATCCTTGGCGTGCCTAATTGGGGTTGTAGCTTCCCCCTTAGTCCAAATTCTTATTTAATCAGAAAATTCCAGCATATAAACTCTAAGTTTAGAGCATGATGAACCATGAAAAATATTACACTAACATCATACATTAAGGTAGGCATCATAGAGGAGACATTAGAAGGCATGTTGGGGTGTTACCCCTTCTTAAGTCCTACTTATCATTCTTTACAGAAAATTCCAGCATACATACCTTAGTTTCCAAGCATGTTAAAATCATGAATAAACCATATTTACATCACATATCATCTTATATATCATAGGGAGGGTCATTATCAAGCATACTAAGAGTTTAAACCTCTCTAAGCCCTAAAAGAGGTCCTTGGCCGAAAATTCCAGCAAGCCTACTCCGGGTTTTTGGGGGCTTAAGGACAAGGAAAACATCATATTATCATCATATATTTAGTCACACATCATGAGGAAAAACATATGCAAGTATAGGAGTAGTTTAAACCCTCGCAAGCCCTAAAAACCTTCTTGGCCGAAAACATCAAGAGCTCCATCCTATGTTTAAACCCTTTTTAAACACTCGAAACTATTGTAATGCAGGTGAGGGGATTACTTACATCCTCTCGCTTGAATCTCCCCCAAGAAGTCCTTGAAGAGGAGGAGAGGAGAGCCCTTCTTGCGCTTCTTTTCCTTAGCCTTGCTTTAGTAGAAGGTAGTCTCTCTATAGAGCCCTCTTGGGAGTTTTTTTTTTCTTATGGAGGAAACCTAGGGTTGGAGTTTCAAAAATTTGAGAAGGGGAGGGGAGAGTTTTCGGTTTTGAAGAGGGAAGAGTGAGGAAGAAGAAGAGAGGAAGTTATTGTTGGTGCAGAATGCACCTAAGTCAAACCTGTGTTTTGATAATGGCAACATAGGTCAAAAGTTAAGTCTTTCTTGTTTTCTAACAAGTTAATCAAGTGTACAGGAAAAGCCCTAGCAAAGGACAGCTAGGCAACTGGCGAAGGACTGCCAGTGGCAAAGCCCTAGAGAAGGACTGGTAGGCAACTGGCTAAGGACTGCCAGTAGAAAAGACCTAGCGAAGGACTGCTAGGCAACTGGCGAAGGACAACCAGTATCCAAGCCCTAGCGAAGGACTGCTAGGCAATTGGCGAAGGATTGCCAGCATCAAAGCCCTAGCGAAGGAATGCTAGGCACCGGGCGAAGGACAGCTCGGCATCCAAGCCCTGACAAAGGACCGTCAGGCAAAAGTCCAACCAAGGGAGCGGTTGGCATCAGGTAAATTCTCCCGAGAGGAGTAGGTGAGGACGCGTTCCCCGTCGAGGGAACAGTAGGCATCGGTTCGACCTAGGACTCCATTTTGGAGACCAAAGTCAGAACCAAGACAGCTAAGGCTGTATAAAATAAATAATTAATTGTGTTATCGTGTTTTGGACTAACCCTGGATGCAGGACCGAAGGAACGTGTGTCTGCAACTCAGAGAGCCTCAAAGGAGTGAGACAACAGCTGAGTAAGGCGCCCTGAGTGTCCAGGGTGCCCTCAAGGTGAACCAAAACCAAGCGAAGCAAAAAGGGCTTCAGCTGCTTACTGGGCAAGGCGCCCTCAGCAGCGAAGGCGCCCTCAGCAGCCAGGGCGCCTCCAGCCCAAGACTGCGAAGCTCCAGCCTTATCCACAGCCGAGATTTCTGCGCGGAAGAAGTCAGCCAAGGCGCCCTCTACGACCAAGGCGCCCCCGTGGTCAAACTTAATCCCTGTTCGAGCGGGATAGAAGTTGACCGAGCAATCTGCGGATCGCCTGACACGTGGCAGGGCGCCCCCGACGTCCAGGGCGCCCTAAGGGCTATAAATAGCACCCCTCGACCCCAAGCTTCACAAAAAAACTTTGTTCAAAAGCTTCCACGCTCTTCTGTGCTCACGCCTTGCTCCGGAAACGCTTCACCTCGAGCTGACGACGTCCTACTGTCCCGAAAGAGTCGACCTACTCCGGACGTCGGTAAAAAGAAGAGCGTATTTTTTATTTAATATTTTATTGCATTTAATCTTGTAAATCAAATTGTGTAACTTATTTGCGCCAAATATAGAATTGCCCAAAGTAAACGGTCAACGACCGTGGGCCTTGGAGTAGGAGTCGACACAGGCTCCGAACCAAGTAAATCGATTGCGTCTCTGTGTCTTTTCTTTAATTTCCGCTGCGTACCTACTCTTATACAAATCCGAAAGTTTTCCGATATTCACCCCCCCCTCTATCGGGCTTCTCGATCCAACTAGTGGTATCAGAGCGGGGAAGTTCAAACCTGGTGCAACCAACAGTTTGAAATTTTTTTTTCAGATTTCTTTTAATTTTATCATTCTATTTTCTTTATCTTACGAATTTTTCGAAAAAATTTCATTCGTTTTTTTTTGGCAAGGTTGGTGCAACACCCCTTGTCCTTAATTTATCCAGCACTGCTAATCCAAGACTAAGTCTTGGCAAATCTCTTTTAGCTTTTCTTTTTCAGTCTAAAATGGCCATGCAAGAGGGATTTAGCACCGCAAGACCTCCACTCTTCAGTGGAGAAGACTTTTCCTACTGGAAAAGCCGCATGGAGGTCTACCTGAAAACTCAGGTGGACATGTGGATCATTATCCAGTCCGGTCTGGAGATCCCCCGAAACGCTGAAGGACAACCACAAAGCTACTCCGAATGGGACAACTCCCTTAAACGCAAGATAGAAGCCGACGCAAAAGCGACACAAACCCTACAATGCGGGCTGATAAAGGAAGAGCTGAACCGCGTGGGCCCCTTCAATAGTGCAAAGGAGCTATGGACAAAACTGATCGAGCTGCACGAAGGGACTTCAGATACTCGGATCAGCAAGCGGGATCTGCTACTAAACAAACTCTACACTATCAAGATGGCCGACAACGAAACAGCAGCCCAACTCCACGCACGGATCCAAGAGGTAATGAACGGTCTTCACACAATAGGTCACAAGGTTGAAAACCGTGACCTAATAAGGTATGCTCTAAACGCCTTCCCCAGAAACACCTTGTGGGCATCTATGGTAGATGCATACAAGGTCTCTAGGGATCTTTCTAAAATAAAATTAGACGAATTATTTTCTGAACTAGAACTGCACGAACAAACTAACACCAATATGGTTGAGAAAGGTATTGCTTTTCTTGCAGGCAAGATTGGAAGAACAACGAAGAAGAAGCCTGAACCTGAAACCAAATCTAACTCAGACTCAGATTCAGAAGAAGAAGATAGAGATCAAACTAAGCTGGTCCGGCTCGCTCGAAGCTACTACAAGGAGCTGAAGAACCGAACCAACAAACGAAAAATCGGCCGAAGAAAGGACGAACCAACTGAACCAGCAAACAAGTCCAATGTGACCTGCTACGAGTGCAAGAAAAAGGGCCACTACAAGTCAGAATGCCCTAACCTAAAGGAGACTAAAAAGCCGAGAAGAAAGAAGGCACTGCAAGCAACCTGGGACGAGTCTTCCTCAGAAGAAGAAGAAGAGGCACCCCAGTCCAACCTCCTAGCTCTGACCGCCTCAGATAAAGTCGAGACAGAATCAGAATCAGAACAAGAGGACGACGAGCTGACCTTCACAGAAGACGGAGAAATTAAGGTAACTGGTTTTAATAGATTACAGTTAACTGAATTGATTTTTTTCTTTCTCGAGATTTGGCAAAAGCCAAACTCCGGGTCGAAACCCTCCGACAGGAAGTAAAACTCCTGAAAAAGGGAGCTGACTCTAAACCCTTAACCGAGAAGGTTCAGGAAGGAACTCCTACTCAAGTTGAAAAACTTGAAAAGGAGAACTTCTCCCTGAAAACTCAGGTTAAGGATTTTAGAACAGCTTTAGAACGATTTACATCTGGTTCCAAGGGTCTTGACATGATCCTTGGAAAACAGAAATCAGTTCTAAATCGATTCAGACTTGGCTACCGAACCAAATCCCGACAAAGATCATATTTGACTGTACTGAATCAGTCCAGAAGAAAAATTCAGGCATGGGTACCTAAACTGTGCTTGAACCAACCTACTGGATCAAATCAGTATTGGATCCCCAAGGACAAGATTCACATCTTGCCCAACCACCACCGTGGCTTTAGTCCAGGGGGAGCCAAACTGAAAACTATTTTTATTATTAGATAAACATGTTATTCTTGATTTAATTGCTTGATTGATTGATTATTTATTTATTTTTATGCTTAGACTTAGGTTAGTTAAGGACTGAACAAACTTAGCTGAAATTTGACAACATAGTATTGGGTAGAGGTGAGATGATAGTACGTTGGGGAAACCAATTCTAATAAGATCAAGTTCACTTGGTCTCTTTAGACTGGCGGAACTAGCCGAAGCTACCGATCCAAAACCCAAACTAGTTAGACCAGAAATTTTTCNCTTAACTCACCTTAAGATATGGGGTTGTCCTGCTTATGTGAAGCGGGTTGTATCAGACAAATTGGATGCTAAGTCTGATAAATGTCTATTTATTGGATACCCTAAGGAAACGAAGGGTTACCAATTCTATCATCCCTTGGAACAAAAGGTGTTTGTTTCAAGGCATGCTGTATTTCTAGAGAAAGAGTTTCTTTTGCAAGAAAATAGTGGGAGTGTGATTGAACTTGATGAAGTTCAAGAAACTCCAATAGACATCACAGAGACACCTAGTCTAGGCCCACAACCGATAATTCATAGTGATGAGCTATTAGTTGAACCTAAAACTACACCACCTCTTCGTAGGTCTGATAGGACACGCAACATTCCAAAGAGATACGGATTTCTCGTAAGTGAATCGAACGACGTGTTGCTCATTGGCGATGACGAACCTATCAGTTATGAAGATGTTCTGAAAAATTCAGAAAGGGACAGATGGCTTGAGGCCATGAAGTCGGAAATGGATTCCATGTATGAAAATCAAGTATGGGACTTGGTTAACCCACCTGAAGGGATTAAGCCCATAGGGTGCAAGTGGGTTTTCAAGAAGAAAACCGACATGGAAGGTAATGTTGTTACCTTTAAGGCTAGATTAGTGGCAAAAGGATATCGTCAAAAACAAGGAGTTGACTATGACGAAACCTATTCGCCAGTAGCTATGCTTAAATCCATTCGGATGCTCCTAGCCATAGCAGCTCATTATAATTATGAGATATGGCAAATGGATGTGAAAACAGCTTTCCTTAATGGAAACCTACTTGAGGATGTATACATGATACAACCTGAAGGTTTCACATCAGTTGATAAAACCAAGGTATGCAAGCTTCGACGATCCATATATGGACTAAAGCAAGCATCTAGGAGCTGGAACATCCGTTTTGATGAGACAATCAAAGAGTTTGATTTCTCACAAAATCCTGACGAACCTTGTGTGTACAAGAAGGTTAGTGGGAGTGCAGTCGTATTCCTAGTATTATATGTCGATGACATCTTACTTATAGGAAACGATATATCAGTTTTACAGACAGTTAAGATTTGGTTGTCCAAAACTTTCTCCATGAAAGACCTGGGAGAAGCAACCTATATCCTTGGGATTAGAATCTATAGAGATAGATCAAACGGTTGCTTGGTCTTTCGCAGTCTACATATATAGACCGAGTGCTAAAAAGGTTTAGCATGTCGGAATCCAAGAAAGGTTACCTTCCCATCAGGCATGGGATCAACCTTTCGAAGTCTATGTGTCCGCGCACAGAAGACGAGAGGATTAGCATGAATAAGATTCCCTATGCATCCGCAATAGGATCTATCATGTATGCTATGTTATGTACTAGGCCCGATGTATCGTATGCTCTGAGCGTCACGAGCAGATACCAATCTGATCCAGGAATGGATCATTGGGCGGCTGTTAAGACAATCCTTAAGTACTTAAGAAGAACTAAGGATGTATTTCTAATATATGGAGAAGGAGATTTGAAAATACGTGGGTATACAGATGCCAGTTTCCAGACAGATAAGGATGACTCCAAATCGCAGTCTGGATACGTATTTACTTTGAATGGAGGCGCAGTAAGTTGGAAGAGTTCCAAACAAGACACTGTAGCGGATTCTACCACGGAAGCGGAATATATCGCAGCTTCGGAAGCAGCAAAGGAAGCAGTCTGGATCAAGAAGTTTGTCTCCGAACTTGGCGTGGTTCCAACCATTGATGAAGCAGTGCCGGTATACTGCGACAACAATGGAGCTATTGCACAAGCAAAGGAACCAAGGTCTCATCAGCGATCCAAACACGTGCTTCGACGCTATCATCTGATCAGAGAGATTATAAGTAGGAATGACATACAAATTGAGAGAGTTCCCACTGAAAGGAATATAGCGGATCCTTTAACTAAGGTCTTGCCTCAAAACAAGTTTGAGGGTCATGTTAGAGCCTATGGTATTGGATACCGTAGCGATTGGCATTAGGCCAAGTGGGAGTTTGTTAGTGATATGAGAGAAGTGTCCTAAGGCAATCGCCTTATGATGTAAACATTTATTTTAATAAATGATAATTCACTATTTGAGTATACATGTTTTGTGTATTTGATTGGGATCTTGAACTCATCTACTGAATGTCCGCAATACAACTCACAGCATAAGAGAATTTGTGATGGGATCACAACTAGTGATTATCTCTAATGTGCAATTGTGAAGTATTGAAATTATCCCTAGTTGATGAATTGATAAAACGGACACTATCAATTCTGTTGAGACTAGCATGGGTTATTCTCTAATCAGCTGATTCTCACTGGCTGGTGACATTGGGATGTCCGGAGATAAACATGGATGCTAGTTAAGGGAACTAGTTCATTGGAGTGACTAGCTGTAAGACTTCATATGGGAATCTACATGTAGATATGTCAATGAAGATCTTACTGCGGCTTAAGTGCGATGTTCCTTTGACTTGCAGTGTTCAAGTCATCTTGGTCATGGAGACTTATACTTTAACATCTTAAGCAAGCATCTCCAAGGAGGTGTGGACCCAGGATGATTGGGTATAAGCCGAAGTGCCCGAAGATGTTTGAACAGCCTACAAAGGATTCACCACTCCTTGCGAGGAGATGTATACCCAGGCCTATCGTCGGATTGTTAATCAAAGCCTCTGGCCAGAGCATATCATGTTAAGAGTGCGAGTCTCTTAAATACATGAGAGTAATTAGAAATCCAAAGGACGAGGAAGACACTACTTGGGCTAGGTGTGACGTAGTCAGCCTAGTGGGGACTGACACCATAGACCGTGTCCTGAACCAAGTGGGTATAAGGTGGTGAAGGGAATGAGGCATGATTCATTAGAGCTGCTGAAGGGTTTCAGAATAATTTCTTCTGGGGTCAAACCGTTGATCTTTCGATTAATTGGGGATCATGATGTACTACTAGGTGCCACTCATGATCGTTCTATAATTAATGGGTTAATTATAGACGGCCAACATAAATCGAAAGCCTATTTAGTCACACGCAATACGAGTAATCCGAGGGATTTAAAACGAGTTGAAAATTGGATTTTCCGATCAAGAGAAATAAGTCGAATCTGAGTTGGTCAGAGGCGCAATGGAAGCTAAAAATGGCTAAGTCTTTTGAAGGCTTTTTGGGCGAATTAAATGAGTTTAATTCGCGACGGTTCGGGTCGGTTTGGGCCGGCCAAAGAGGGTGTTAACCCTCTTTGGGTGGCCGGCCATTAAAGGAGATTAAACCAATTTAATTGGTTTAATTAATAAAATAAATCTAGTGCGGTTTATTTTATAAATTATGGATAAATAAATTTGTATAAAGAAAATTTATATAAATAAATTTGTAGAAATTTATTCCTTTTATGGAAGTTAAAATAATCCATGAATTGGTTTATTTTAATTTTATAAAATCAATTATGAATTGATTTTATCATAATAAGAAAGTTTATAAATTTCTTATAAAAATTTATTCCATGATTTAAAGAGAGAAAAGAATAAGTTTTATTATAAATTAGTTTATAATAAAGACTTGGTTTAAACGGAATAATTAGTTAAGAAAATTTATAGGATAAATTTCTTATAACTAATTCCGTTTAGAGAGAGACTTAGCAAAGAGTTGCTACTATATAAAGGAACCAAAGGCTAGCCCTTTAGATCAATCAATTAATCAAGAGATTAATTAGAGCTCTCCCTCTCTCTCTTTTATTCTCTTCTCTCCTCATCTTCTTCTCCTTCACATTAGGGCCGGCGCCCCATCCTTGTGGATTAGGGCTGGCGCACACAACCATCATCCAAGGGAGTTGGCGTGAGCTTTCAAGGAGAAGGAGAACCCGAACACGAAGAAGAAGAAGCGGATAGCGACTCCTCTCTTCTCGGAATTCGATTCTGTTACTTCGTTGGTTAGTTTTCCTAATTTTTCTCTTGTCCTTCTAGTTGTGCCTTCCAAGAATCTAGTAGTTCTCGTCGGCACAAAACTCGTGACTTTGTGAAGTCATCCCGAAGAGAACTCGGCGTGGACGCGAATAGAGGCGGAGCTTCCAAGGGACGCTACGGTTGGATCTCGTCCCTTACTTCGAGTTACGAGAGGTACTTAGTAAATTTGTTTACTATTCCGCAATGTTTTATTTTATGATTATGTCAACACACCATAAGATTGCATGCTAGATACGAAGTTAAAATAATTTAGGAAATTATTTTATGCAAACTCTTCCGCTGCACGTAAAAATTTTAAATTTTACGAACTCGTATCCTTGTCGACATGCACCCGGTCCCAACAGATCACACAAACCCTAGGCCTCTCTCTCCTATCACACTTCCTCTCCCTCTCTCCTAGGGTTGGGCGGCACCGGTAGAAAGGGTGAAGGGGCTCTCGGTTGGAGGAAGAAGGCTTCTTCTTCTTCTTCTCTTCCTCTCTTCTCCCTCTCTTGAGCGAGCACAACAAGGGAGGAGGTAGGGTGGTCCGCGGTAAGGAGAGGCTCTCCTTTGGCGCCGGCGGTGAGGAGGAAGAAGGAGGAGTTCCGACGGCTAGGGTGGCTGTGGGGAAGAGAATTCTTTCCCTTCTCCTTCTTCATCATCTTCCTTTACTTCCTCTTCTTTGCTTCTTTGTGGCCAGCGCACCTTGGAGCCTTGGAGTGACCGGCGGCGCTAAGGAAGGAGTGGAAGTTAGTGGCTGGTAGCAACCCTAGAGGCTAGGGTTCTTGGCACAAGGAAGAGGGAAGAAAATGAGGTTTTGCTTGTGCCTTGGTGACTTCGGTTCTTGGAAGATCATCGCCCACACGACGTCCAAGAAGGGGTGGGGGCATACAATAGAAGATCGCGAGGTAAACGAGAGGTATATCTTCTTGTTTGGTTCCTTTGAACTTGTTTGATTATTGGTAGTATTTCATGTTGATAATTAATTGCATGTTAATTATTGTTTAATTAATTATGTTAATTAATTATCATGGAACCCAATGTTAAACACAAAAACCAGCGATCCACTCATCGTCTATTCCGCGGCTAATCGATTGGACGAGTTTGATTGCTAGAACAATATGTTTGATCAAGCGGTCGCTCGAATCAGTTAGCACGATGATGAGTCGGTCGTGTGGGAAATAGTTCTCCATTCGGATTGAAAAATTTTAATCCGGGGACATGGAGAGGTTTTCCATGCGCGACCAGGAATCCCAACACTTATCACATTTGCACACAAAAAACCCTGGTAGGAAGGATCACTAGAATTTTTGTTGCCACAATCAAGAAGAGATAATCCATGAACTACCATCTCAGTGGGATAGAATAGAAAATTTGGTGAAAAACATCTTTACCACTCAAGCTCATACACGTATGGTTTTCAAGCAAATGAATGATAAGTGCGAAGACATGGTCTCATCATGCCTCAGAATGTCAACTCAACTCTCAACATGGGAGGAGCACCGAATGATTGAAGACTATGAAGATGAGCTTAATAGAGATGAGAATGAGGTTCTGATAAAGGAGTGTTCTTCTTTAACTCAAATACCTCCTAACCTCAGGGATTCAGAAGAGTTTCCCCCACCCTTAGTTGAGATTACAATCGAGGTTACATTCCCTTCGGTGGTTCATAAAGAGCCTTCACTACGGATCACAAAGAAGAATCACAAAGGAGGTTTCATGACAAACCTTTGAAGGAGAGCATATTTGTTGTGAGTCTTAGAACCCTTACTAAGAGGGTTTTAAAATATCTTACTCTTCCAAAGGCATGATTTAAGTGATGTCAATAAGGGGTTGAGCTAATAATCTTAAACAAATGCTTCTTGGGAGGCAACCCATGTTCTTTCTTGTTTTTGTTTAAGTCTTTTTCTTCCTTCCTTTTTCCTAAAGCCTAACCCCCACTTGGTATTCTTGTTCAATATTGAACAAGAAGATTAATCATATTTATGTAGAATGCAATGCCAAGGAGTGTGGATACAAGGTAGAAGGGTGACAAGAAAGGATATGAGGAGATTCTCATGTGTACCACTTGGTAACACCCTTCACCTTAAAACCATCTCTACTCTTGTATTTTGTTTTTGAATGGAACAATGGAAGGATTAAGTCGGGTGGGGGGGTGTATATATGTTGGGCAATAGTTTAGTTAATGTTTTTTGCATAATAAATTTTTCCTAGTGGCATCATAAGCACATTACTATTGTGATTGTCTTGTTTTCAAGTATATGCTCATGTATTCGATTTATTCATTTATGCTATCAGTGATTTATGTGAGTATGTCAAGTGAATTCCTTTCTTTATCTTCAATAGCATTCAATAAGCATTACTTTATTGAGATATTTGAGCTTATCCTAGTTTTAGGATCTCTCTCCACTTTATCCATTTTTGAAATGTTGATAACTTGATAAATTGTCATGATTCATAGGACTTGTTAGTACTTGTATCCCATGAAAATTTTCAAATTGCATTTTAGTTACTAGATGTAGCTCAGATCATTAATACTCATTTGGAAAAATTTAATGCCATGTTGCTTGTATAGATTAGGGCTAGAACATGAGTTAGTGCTATACTCTTGAAACACTGAAAAAAAAATTTGAATTGAATAAGGGATTAAAAAATAGTTTCGTGAGTGAAAACTATCGGAACGAGGTGGACCGGCAAGAGAGGGGTTGAATTGCTGCTTCAAAATATAATCCAATCTTTTGTGCAGACTCACAAAGAATTCAGATTAATTACAAAAATTAATTAAAACAAACATAGACTAATAAAAGGCTAAGACACAGAGATTTACTTGGTTGCAACCTAGGTGGTTGCCAATCCAAGACGACTCAATCTCACTATCAAAAGCTCCTTCTGGTGGAGAAGCCTTTTACAGACGTCGAAGCATAAGATAGAAGAAAACTAATAACTGAGTTGTTTGTAGTTGATGGATAATCAGAAACTGAGCTCTAGGGGCATATTTATAGCACCGATCAAAGTTATCCGTTTGCTGATGTGCATTTATAGGGCGCTCGAGTGCTCTTGGGCACCTAACACGTGGCTTAACTCTTATCCAACACGCAACATTCGCAAACGGCTAAACATAGCCTCTCGGGCGCGTGATAGCACAGGGGCGACCGAGTGCTCAAGCGCCTAGTGCTCTATCGCACAACAGCCCAAGCGGCGGTATGCTTACGTGCACCCGACAGTGGGTGTTTTGGTTAGCAACCGCTGACCAATCTCTAGCCTGACTTCCAGTCTTCTTTGGTGATTTCTGGCCAACCGGAGTTAGGCTCACCCGAACCCGACTCCGGCCTTTCACCCCTCGAGCATCCTTCATTCCAGCTTCTTGTCCCTCGAAAGTCGTTCACGTCCTTCTCACTCTACCGGTGTACTCTTTCGCAGAACTCCGCATCCCTCGGATGCACCAAGCCCAACGGTGTTAGGATGTATACTAAAAATATTGTCTTTTCTGTATGAACATCTATATTTTGAACGAGAATCACAACATCACTGTTGAATGTTTATATTAGTATGTGCAAACTGTCTGATGCTTTGCATTGTAGATAACATGGTGTGTGGTGACACACAGAAGATCATGTTATCAGTCCCTTACATTGTAAAAGTAGAGGCTCACAACCAAGATGGAGTTGGACAAACCATCGGCATGGTAGTAGTGTAATTAGGTGTGGTTTATCTTGACCATAGAATTACACTAGTGTACTTTATGTACATTGAGCAGGACCAAAATAGAGATGATTCGATTTATACTAACTTTATAATTGGATCGGACCTCAGTATATTATGGAAGTACATGCTCTGAATCATGATATAATAACGGACACATGGACATAGTAGTTATTTCTTTAATTTACCAAAGGACAAGATTTATTTTGCTAAATCGATAGGCCCGATAAGTTGGGAAACAATATTATTTACATGGTGTGTCATTGATTATAGACGGAATCCATGTCCTGGTGAGTCGGGATAATGATGCCCCTTTGATGAGCTCATAAGGTTTATCATGTTAAATCCTACAAGTGGACTTGGTCCAACATGATGATAAGGATGAGTGGTACTAGTCAAGGTGTTAGAGGTTGATTAATTAAAATTGTCAGTAATTTAAATTAATCAACGGGCATTCGATATCTTAAACATGGGAAGAAATTGTACTCATAATAGGTGGAGTCCATATGAAAATATGGGGGTTGGTGAGGAAGTTCAATGTAGAACCTTTAGTGGAATGGTTCTTCATTAATGGATCAGGCCTGGATCCATTAGCAGGCCAAGTCCCTGTTAGGATGTATACTAAATGTTTTGTCTTTTTTGTATGGACATCCACATTTTGAAAGAGAATCACAACAATACTGTTGCGTGTTTATATTAGTATATGCATAACTGTCTGATACTTTGCATTGTAGATAACATAGTGTGTGGTGACACACAGAAGATCATGTTATTAGTCCCTTGCATTGTATAAGTAGAGGCTCACAACCAAGATGGAGTTGGATTAACCATCGGCATGGATGTAGTGTAATTAAGTGTGGTTTATCTTGACCATAGAATTATACTAGTGTGCTTTGTGTACATTGAGCAGGACCAAAATAGAGGTGATCCAATTTGTACTGACTTAATAATTGGATTGAACCTCGGATTATTATGGAGTACAATCTCTAAATCCCGATATAATAACGGGCACGTATATTTAGTATTTTATTTCTTTGATTTACTAATGGGCGAGATTTATTCTGTTAAATCGATAGGCCCGGTAAGTTGGAAAATAATATTAATTATATGGTGTGCCGTTGATTATTGATGGAATCCGTGTCTTAGTGAGTCGGGATGATGATGCCCTCTTGATGAGCTCATAAGGTTCATCATGTTAAACCCTGCAGGTGGATTTGATCCAACATGATGATAAGGATGAGTGGTACTAGTCAAGGAGTTAGAGGTTGATTAATTAAAATTGTTAGTAATTTAAATTAATCGACGGACATTCGATATCTTAAACACTGGGAGATGGATGTACTCATAATAGGTGGAGCCCATATGAAAATATGGGGGTTGGTGAGGAAGTTCAATGGAGATCCTTTAGTGGAATGGATCTTCATTAATGGATTGGTTTTAGATCCATTAGTGGGGCAAGACCCAACTCCTCCTCTTGGTCCCTACCTTAGCCCTATATATACCCCATGGGATCAAGAAACCAAGACTTAATCCACGTAATCATCCAACCAAGGCTTTTCCCCCTCTCTCTCTCCTTCTCTCTCCTAGGGCATTGGCAACAAAGGGAGGAATCCTTCCTCTTTTCTCCTTCTTTTATCTCTTCTTCTTCACTCTTGGTGACCGGACATCACAAGAATAAGGAGGAGATCTCTTCTCCTTTTGTGGTCTGGAGAGAAGAGGAGAAGAAGTGGGAGGACGGCGGCGGAAGAGATGGGAGTTCTTTGGTGGCCCGTGGCGCCACAAGCAAGGAAGGAGGAGGTTTTGGCAGATTGGTTTGGTGAAGAAGGAGTGCTATTCTCTCCTTCTTCTTCTTCTTCATCTTCCTCCTTGGAGTATCCTTGTGGCCGGCGGGTTTGGTGACCTTGGAAGGCCAGTGGCGCTTGGATAGGGAGGAGGAAAGTGGTCAGCGCAAACCCTAATCACTAGGGTTTGATGGAGCAAGCTAGAAGGACAAAAGAGAGGTGATTTTAGAGCGCCGTGGTGATTCCAGTTCTTGGTAGATCGTTGCCCACACGACATCCAAGAGGGAAGGGACATAAGGTAGAAGACTACGAGGTAAAGGAAGGTATAATTTTCTTCATTGGCTCCTTTTGTTCTATCATTTCATGTGAGTTAATTGATTATTATTATTTGAATTATTTGTTAATCATGTTTAATAATCAATTAATTGGACCCTGATAATAAACACAAAAACTAGCGATCCACTCGTCGTCTTTTCCGTGGTCGAACGGTTAGGTTACAAGGCTCGATCTTTGAGATTCGCCAAGTTGTAATTTGAACCGATCGATACGATGACGAGATGGTCGTTTGGGAGACGGGTCTCCATTCGGATTAATTTTTAATCCGTAGACATGGAGAGGTCTCTCAAGGACGACCAAGTATTCGCTTAGGAAACTCGCCAAGTCACAACCATCAGACACAACTCCTCCTCATAGTCCCTATTCTAGCCCTATAAATACCCCATAGTGACATGAAACCATGGATCCAATTCAACACAAGAGAACCCTGAGTGTCTCCTCTCCTCTCCTCCTCTCTCACTCGGTAAGCGGCACCGATTTCTTCTCCAAGGAAAAGTTCACGCAATCTTCTTTTTTGAGAAGCTGGAAATGTTTCTCATGCAACCTTTATGTGAAGCTTTCTCAAGGGAGAAAAGGCAAAGCTGAGCTTTCTCCAAGGGAGTAGCTCGTGTAGAATTAAAGTTGCACACACAACTTTCTGAGACAAACAATGTTGCGCAACTTTGTCCAAAGTTGCACACGCTACTTGTCTCAAATTTGCGCACGCAACTTTCTGAGCAACTTTACTCAAGGGAGCAATTGCTGCAATTGCTCAAAGTTGTGTGTTGCTACTCAAGTGGATTTCTCCAAGATGATTAGGGCAGAAGTTGTTGTGGAGAAGAAGAGGAGTTGCTGTGGACAGCAACTCAAAGCTCGGGCGCCGACGGTGGAGGAAAGGAATAGTAGGGTTTGTGTTTGGATTTTCTTCTTCTTTAGAGTGGCCGACGGCAACCCTAATGTTAGGGCTTGGTTGGCGCAAGGAGAAGGGATCGACTTGGTGACCACGGTTCTTGGTAGATCGTCACCCACACGACGTCCAAGAGGGGAGGGTCATACAGTAGAAGATCGCGATGTAAAGAGAAGGTATAACCTCTTCCTTAGCTCCTTTGATATTCTTATCATTTTATGTGGTATTAATTAATTATCATGGTTTTAATTATTTGTTAATTAATGTTGATAACTAATTATTTTGGACCCCGATAATAAACACAAAAATCGATGATCCGCTCATTGTCTTTTTCGCGACCAATTGGTTAGGCGAGTTAAAAGGCTTGAACTTTAAGTTTGGCTAAGTTGTAATTCGAATCGATTGGCACGACGATGAGACGGTCGTATGGGAGATAGGTCTCCATTCGGATTAATTTTTAATCCGTGGACATGGAGAGGTCTCCCATGGATGACCAGGTATTCGCTTAGGAAACCTGCCAAGATATCCAACAGACGACTCCCTTTCCGTACCATCCTTCTCAACCGTTGCGTCTTCCACTCGATTTCATGTGCTCCTAAGTTCCTGTACACTTAGACATAGAGATTAAAAATACCAGGACCTAACATAAATCGGTTGACCACATCAAAACCAATCTGGGGTACTTACAGAAACTAGCAATGTACCCCTTTGAGACTGAGTTAGGTTATAGGGAAAATGAATGTTAGGCTTCCCTTATCCAAGCATGCCTTTGAGACCATCGGAAATTTGAATGAAATGAATCAAGCGTATAGCAGGTAAGGGACTATAAGGAACTCAGTTAGATGATGACTTGACTAGGTATTAGGAATGACACTTGATTAAATATGACTGTTGGATCGAGAAAAACGATAGAGGGGAGGGGTGAATTCGCCAAAACTTTTTTTTTGGATTAAGGAATGAGTAACAGCGGAAACGAAACAATCACACAAAAACACAAGTATTTTACTTGGTTCGGAGTCGTGGTCGGCTCCTACTCCAAGGCCCACGGTCCTTGACCGTTTACTTTGGACAATTCTATAATCACGCAAAAGGTTTACAAATTTCAGTACAAGAATATTGCTGTAAATGAAAAGAGCTACATTTTTCGTTACCGACACCCGATATGGATCGTACTTTGGAGCAGAGGGTCATCGTCGTCTCTAGAATCTCGAAGTCGGAGTTTGCTGGAGCGGAGCGCTTGAACGAAAAGCTTTGGAGCGTTAGAAAGTTGTTGTTCTGAAGCCTTGGGATCGAGTACCCTTTTATAGTGCTCCTAGGGGTGCCTGAGACTTCGGGTGCGCCTGACACGTGCCTTCATCTGCGGAAAACTCAATCCGTGGCTTGGTCGGTGCTTATCCCTTTCGACTCGGCCTCTGGAGCTGACTGGGGCACCTAGGACCTCCTGGGCGCCTAGCTTGACTTGGTCCGCTGGCTTTGTGGCTGATTTGCTTCGATTACCTCTTTGGCTTTGATCTTGGGCGCCCGGGACCTCCCAGCCTCCTAGCCCAGTGTGGATTCGATGCGGTTCTTGCTCCCTTGCTGTTTTGGCTTTGACCTTGGGCACCCGGGACCTCCCGGGCGCCTAGCCCAACTTCCTGCCCCTTTCCTTTGGGGCGTTCTGAGCTGCAGAAACACACTCCTTCGGTCCCTGCAACCAAGGTTAGTTCCAAAACAAACAAAGCAAGAATATTAGTCAATATTTACATCCGTAGCTGTCTTGGTTCTGACTTCGGGTCTCCCAAATGGAACCCTAGGTCGAACCAATGCCTACAGTTCCCTCGACGGGGAACGCGTCCTCACCTACTCCTCTCTGGAGAGTTTACCTTTTGCCAACCGGCTCCTCCGGTTGGACTTTTGCCCAATCCCCTTGACCAGGTCTTCTTGCCCAACTTCCGGTCAGGTCTTCGGTGCTCAGCCCCTTGCCAGGACTTCGTGCCCAGTCCTCGACGAGGACTTCTTTGCCTGACTTCCGGTCAGGTCTTCTTGCCCAGTCCTTGACCAGGACTTCTTTGCCCAGCCCTTTCCCAGGACTTCTTGTCTAGTCCTCGACCAGGACTTCTTCCTGCACACTCAGTGAACAAGTTAGACAACAATAACATCTTAACTTCTGAACCCTTTGTCATTATCAAAACACAGGTTTGACTTAGGTGTTGCCTGCACCAACAATCTCTCCCTTTTTGATTTATGGCAACCCGGTTCAAAAAGTTAAGTTAAACATACAGAAAATAGGTAAGGTACCATATCTAGTTTCCGCCCCTGGAAGAAATCTCCCCCTGAGTTTTTCAAAAGTTCGTGGGGTTTTTGAAAAAGTTTCTAAGTCTTTGATTCTAAATTTGAAGAGTTTTTCAGGTTTTCAATACTTAGAAAATTTTCAAAACGTGATTTTTAAGTTAGAAAATTTTTTCAAAATATTTTGAGTTGGGCACTTAGAAAATTTTCAACACATTTAGCTTTAGCACTTAGAAAATTTTCAAGAGATTTTTGAGGTTAACACTTAGAAAATTGTCTACCAGAAAAATTTTATACTGAGTACTTAAAAATAGTTTCGAAAACACTTTTGAGTTAAGTACTTAGAATTTTCAAAACACTTAGTTTTTACACTTTAGAAAAATATTCTAACTTGCTTTTGAATTTTTTATCACTCAGAAAATTTTCAAGCAGTTTTAATATTTTGAAATAAATTTTTCAAGCAAAAATTTGAATTTATAACTTAGAAAGATTTTCCAGAAAAATATTTTATAGTAAGTACTTAGAATATTTTTGAAAACAAAGAATTAACTTTCAAAAAGAACTTAGGTATTTAGAGAACTTTACTTTTTGAGAAAGGAGGTAAAAGTTTTGAAAATTTTGATTTATATTTTGAAACCATCTTTCCTTTCCAATCTCTCCCCCTTTGCCATATATCAAAAAAAATATAGCAAAAAAACTGAATAATAAAAGTAAGGTATTGTATTGAACCAATTCTAAGTTTAAACTGGACCAAATCAATTTAAAATTTCTCTTTCAGGTCCTGTCTAACCCAGTTAGCTACTTACAAACTGCTATAAACAGTAGCTTTTGCTAGGGTTAGTCAAGTTAAGTGTTCTGATCAAGTTAGATTTTCTAAGCTTGACACTTAACCTGATTGCTGTTCAGTTGGTATTTATTGCCCCAATTACTGCAAATGCACTGACTTAAAGTATCTTGAATCAAGGCATAGACCTAAGCATCTCAACCCAGTCTAGGTTATCAATCAAAAGTACCCTAAGGTACTTGTGAGATGTTGGCTTCTAGATCTATAGGTGCATGCAGTTCTAGGGTTAGGGCCTAAGCTAAATCCATTTGCGAAAAAGCCTTAGTTTTGAAGGGGGTAAGTTTTGAAAAAAAAAACTAAGTCGGAAAATCATTTTAAAAAAAATAATTTTTCAAAATAAAATAAGATAAGAAATAAAACAGTTTTAACAAAACATAAATAGAGCAGTCCTATTCTACCAAGCATAACCCTAACTGCCTTATTAGTGAACTGAACTCAGACACAGGTAAGGGTTTAGTGAAGATATCAGCTAAGTTAGATTTTGAGTCTACATATTTAAGGACTATCTCACCCCTGGCTACATGATCTCTTACGATGTGGTGTTTAACTTCTATGTGTTTGGTTCTAGAGTGTTGGATTGGGTTTTTGGTTAGATTAATTGAACTTATATTATCAATGTAGACATGGGTTTGGGTGTAATTAAGCTGGAAGTCTTTAAGAGTGTGCATCATCCATATGAGTTATGCTACACACTCTCCCAAAGCAACATACTCAGCTTCGGTTGTGGATACAGCTACGTAGTGTTGCTTTCTGCTGCACCAACTAATTAGACTATTTCCTAAAAGTTGGTAGCTTCCACTTGTACTCTTTCTATCCAGTTTGCATCCAGCATAGTCAGAATCTGATTATCCTGACAGGTCAAAAGTTGAGGTCCTAGGATACCAAATCCCTACATTTAGGGTGCCCTTTATGTATCTAATTATTCTTTTTAGGGCTGCTAAGTGTGTTTCCTTAGCACAGGTTTGGTATCTAGCACACATTCCTACCGCAAAACGATATCAGGTCTGCTAGCTGTAAGGTAAAGTAGACTACCAATCATACTTCGATATAATTTAAGGTCTACATGTTGGGACCGGCTGCATGTTGACATGGATGCGGGTTCATAATTTCAAAATTAATTACGTGCAGCGGAACGTTTAGCATAAATAATTTCTCTAAATCATTTAACCACACATCTAAGCATGCAAGTTTATCTTGTGTAGACATGATCATATATTTGAAATTTTGCAGAAACATAAACTAATTTACGTATTACCTCGCGTAACTCGAAGGAAGGGACGAGATCCAACCGTAAGCGTCCCTTAGAAGCTCCGCCTCTATTCGCGTCCACGCCGAGTATCTTCGGGATGACTTAGCATAGCCACGAGTTTCATGTTCTCGAGAACTACTAGATTCTCCGAGAACGCGACGAGTAAAACCAAGAGAGAAGTTGGAAGACTAACCACAAAAGGATGGCCAGAATCAAAATTCCGGCGAAGCAAAAGAAGAGGCTTGCGGCAAAAAGATCCTTGCGGCAAACTCTAATTCTGGCAGTACCTTCTTCCGGCCAAGAGATGGCCGGAGCTTCCTTCTTCGGCAGTAGGTGGTGGTCGGTAGGGAAAGGGCAGGGGCGGCCGACTGGTGCTCCTTCTTGGGGCTGGTTGGCGTACGGCAAGAAGGGAAGAAGAGAAGGAGAGAAAGAGAGGGAGAGAATCTATGCCTTCATCTCTTCAATTATTATCACCCAACCTTGCCTTGGGTCCTTTATATAGTGGCCTCTCAACCATCAAGCCTCTCAAATATGGAATAACTTATTCCATCATGCCAAGTTTGATTTTATATCATGATTAAAATCATATTTTAATTCATGATAAAAAATCAATCAAGTCTCTTCTCTCCTATGGAATAAATTTCCTTATCATGGTAAATCAATCCATGATTGATTTTATAAAATAAACCAATCCATGGTTCATTTTAATTTCCATGAAAAATAAACCAAACCTTGGTTTATTATATAAAAAATTTATATCATCCATATAAAACAAACCACACTTGGTTTATTTTATAAATTGAACCAAAAACTTGGTTCTCTCTCTTTGTTGTGGCCGGCCAAGCAAAGAGGATGGAGGCCCTCTTTGGCAGGCCCATCCAAGCCACACCCCAATGAATTAAACTTATTTAATTCATCTATTAAGTCTTCAAAAGACTTAGCCATTTTACGCTTCCGATGCATCTCTGAAAAATTCAGATTCGACTTATCGTTTGGCTCGACCAAACCTAATCTCTCTTTATTGAAAAATCCAATTTTCAACTCGTTTTAAATCCCTCGGATAACTCGTAGTGCGTGTGAATAAATAGGCTTTCGATTTATGTTGGACGTCTATAATTAATCAATTATAGAACGATCATGAGTGACACCTAGTAGTAATCATGATCCCCAATTAATCGAAAGATCAACGGTTGACCTCAGAAATAATTCCGAAACCCTTCAGTAGCTATAATGAATCGTGCCCCATTCCCTTCACCATCTTATACCCACATGGTTCAGGACATGGTCTATGTGTGTCAATCCCCACTAGGCTGACTACGTCACACCTAGCCCAAGTAACATTTTCTCGTCCTACGGATTCTAATTACTCTCATGTATTTAAGAGATTCATACTCTGAACATGTCATGCTCTGGCCAGAGGCTTCGAGTAATAATCCGACGATAGGCCTCGGGTATACATCTCCTCGCAAGGAGTGGTGAATCTTTTGTAGGCTGTTCAAACATCTTCGGGCACTTCGGCTTATACCCAATCATCCTGGGTCCACACCTCCTTGGAGACGCTTGCTTAAGATGTCAAAGTATAAGTCTCCATAACCAAGATGACTTGAACACCGCAAGTCAAGGGAACATCGCACTTATGCTGCAGTAATAACTTCACTGACATATCTATATTTATACTACCATATGAAGTTTTACAGCCAGTCACTCCAATGAACTAGTTCCCTTAACTAGCATTCATGTTTATCTCCGGACATCTCAATGTCACCAGCCAGTGAGAATCAGCTGATTAGAGAATAACACATGCTAGTCTCAACAGAATTGATAGTGTCCGTATTTATCAATTCATCGACTAGGGACAATTTCAATACTTCACAATTGCACATCTAGAGATAATCACTAGTTGTGAATTCATCACAAATTCTCTCATGATGTGAATTGTATTGCAGACATTCAGTAAATGAGTTTAAGATCTAAATAAAAAACACAAACATGTATACTCAAATAGTGAATATTCATTTATTAAAATAAATGATTACAATCATAAGGCGATTGCCTTAGGACACTTCTCTCATATCACTAACAAACTCCCACTTGGCCTAATACCAATCGCTACGATACCCAATACCACAGGCTCTAACATGACCCTCAAACTTACTTTGAGGCAAGGCCTTAGTTAAAGGATCAGTTAAATTCCTTTCAGTGGTAATTTTCTTAATTTGTATATCATTCCTACTTATAATCTCTCTAATCAGATGATAGCGGCGAAGCACATGTTTGGATCGCTGATGAGACCTTGGTTCCTTTGCTTGTGCAATAGCTCCATTGTTGTCGCAGTAAACCGGTATTGCTTCATCAATGGTTGGAACCACACCAAATTCTGAGACAAACATTTTGATCCAGACTGCTTCCTTTGTTGCTTCCGAAGCTGCAATATATTCCGCTTCCGTGGTAGATCTGCTATGGTGTCTTGCTTGGAACTCTTCCAACTTATTGCGCCTCCATTCAAAATAAATACGTATCCGGACTGAGATTTGGAGTCATCCTTATCTGTCTGGAAACTAGCATCTGTATACCCACGTATTACCATATCACCTTCTCCATATATTAGGAACACATCCTTAGTGTGTCTTAAGTACTTGAGGATTGTCTTGACAGCCGCCCAATGATCCATTCCTGGATCAGACTGGTATCTGCTTGTGACGCTCAGAGCATACGATACATCGGGCCTAGTACATAACATAACATACATGATAGATCCTATCGCGGATGCATAAGAAATCTTATTCATGCAAATCCTCTCGTCTTCTGTGCGCGAACACATAGACTTCGAAAGGTTGATCCCAAGCCTGATGGGAAGGTAACCTTTCTTGGATTCCGACATGCTAAACCTTTCTAGCACTCGGTCTATATATGTAGACTGCGAAAGACCAAGCAACCATTTTGATCTATCTCTATAGATTCTAATCCCAAGGATATAGGTTGCTTCTCCCAGGTCTTTCATGGAGAAAGTATTGGACAACCAAATTTTAACTGACTGTAAGACTGATATATCGTTTCCTATAAATAATATGTCATCGACATATAACACTAGGAATACGACTGCACTCCCACTAACTGTAACGCCCTCCCTTCTCACACTAGGGCGGGGTTACGCGAACATAGTTTTCGTTTTAGCGGAAGCGTTTGAAACTTGAAACTTGAACATGAAACATGTATAATCTTGTACTTGAACATGTAAGCATGAAACCTTTTAAACATCTTAGACATTGAGGAGAGCATGCTAGGTACCTTTACATTCTTACTTGCATAATAGAAGCATGCCACATAGCCATTTCTTAAGACAGAGTAGAAAGTATGAGGAATGATAACATAATACTAAAGTTCTTTAGCAAGTCTAAACTAAGTACTTAGCATATGAGCGAGAGTGAGCATGAAATATCCATATGAGTCTAAATATCAGCAAGTAGCAACTTAGTAAGTATGATTCAACATTTAACATGCAATACTCAGCATATGCATAACTAAACAAAACATGAGTAGATCATCTTCCACCATGCCACCACCACACACATCATTGCCCCTCCTGCTGCTCCCTTTAGTTTATCCATTCCTTACCCTTTTCTGCAGTACAAGGGAAACATGGAAACTATAAGCATATAGCTTAGTAAGATCCCTTCCTACTCACAAAATCATACGTTCCATCAAGTAGAGAAAGCATCACGTCATAATAGTGCATAGAATTAAAAACACTTAACTTAACATAGCATAAGGGAGCATATGTACATATCATAAGAAGCATACTTGAACTTAACATAATTCACCTTTATAGCATAATAGTCATATAGTCATGACAAAAATGTGAATGCAAGATGCTCTTTTGAAAACATGCATAGGATAAGTACATGCATATGCTTTTCTTAAAATCATACATATAGGTACTTAAACATACATCCATCATCATTTGGGGGATCCCGGCTTGTACCACATACATACATACATAATGCGCGTATCCCTAATAGGCCGAGGTAGCTAGTCTCTAACCTACTAGGGAAACTAGGTCCGTTCATAGTCCGTCGACCTAGGGGCGTCTCGGGAGCCCATCCCCTTACTAGGTTCGTTCATAGTCCGTCGACCTAGGGGCATCTCGGGAGCCCATCCCCTTACTAGGTCCGTTCATAGTCCGTCGACCTAGGGGCTGCATCCGGAGCCCACCCGTGGACCTTGCTAGGGTCCGGTACAAGCCATACAAAGTAAAATAGCATACATGGATTTTTATCATATCATAAGCATAGCACATTCTTGTTTCTTACTAGGTCCGTTCATAGTCCGTCGACCTAGGGGTTGCATAGCACATTCTTATCATATCATAAGCATATCATCATAACCTATCACTTCATTGTCATATCATGAGCATGACATGCCTCTTATCTTATCATGAAGAGTGCTCTTAGTCCCGACTTACAGGGAAGCATCTCTTAGGCATTTCATCATGCATAAGCCATGCATAACATAAGGGTGCTTAAAGAGCTTAAACATAGACATGTACATCATGATTCTTAGAGCATGAAAAAGCATGGGAGAAGACATGTTATCACCTATACTACTCATAGCATATCATGGGCATCCTTGGCGTGCCTAATTAGGGTTGTAGCTTCCCCCTTAGCCCAAATTCTTATTTAATCAGAAAATTCCAGCATATAAACTCTAAGTTTAGAGCATGATAAACCATGAAAAACATTACACTAACATCATACATTAAGGTAGGCATCATAGAGGAGACATTAGAAGGTATGTTGGGGTTGTTACCCCTTCTTAAGTCCTACTTATCATTCTTTATAGAAAATTCCAGCATACATACCTTAGTTTCCAAGCATGTTAAAATTATGAATAAACCATATTTACATCACATATCATCTTATATATCATAGGGAGGGTCATTATCAAGCATACTAGGAGTTTAAACCTCTCTAAGCCCTAAAAGAGGTCCTTGGCCGAAAATTCCAGCAAGCCTACTCCCGGTTTTTGGTGGCTTAAGGACAAGGAAAACATCATATTATCATCATATATTTAGTCACACATCATGAGGAAAAACATATGCAAGTATAGGAGTAGTTTAAACCCTCGCAAGCCCTAAAAACCTTCTTGGCCGAAAACATCAAGAGCTTCATCCTATGTTTAAACCCTTTTTAAACACTCGAAACTATTGTAATGCAGGTGAGGGGATTACTTACATCCTCTCGCTTGAATCTCCCCCAAGAAGTCCTTGAAGAGGAGGAGAGGAGAGCCCTTCTTGCGCTTCTTTTCCTTAGCCTTGCTTTAGTAGAAGGTAGTCTCTCTATAGGGCCCTCTTGGGAGTTTTTTTTTTCTTATGGAGGAAACCTAGGGTTAGAGTTTCGAAAATTTGAGAAGGGGAGGGGAGAGTTTTCGGTTTTGAAGAGGGAAGAGTGAGGAAGAAGAAGAGAGGAAGTTATTCCAACTTCCCTTCACTTATTCATACTTTTCTCATGAAGAGACATGTCTCTTTACTTCCCTAGCTTTAACAAACATGTTTCTTATTCTCTCAACATGAAACATGGCTTGGTGTGTTGGTTATGACATGATTAGTGCAACTAGGAGGTTCAAGGTTCAATCCTTACTTCCTCCTTTCTACCTCTTCTTTTTATCACATTTTGCACTAATCCATATCAAAGCCCATTAAGCCAAGCCCATCATGAAATTTCATAATAATGATAATGTCTCATGAATTCATAATATTTCATATGTGAAAATTTTGGGGTGTTACAATCCTCCATACCTTATAAAAAATTCGTCCCGAACTTTAAAATAATTCTGGATACTTTAATCGTATTGCCTCCTCTTGTTCCCACGTGGCTTCTTCGAATTGTTCGTTCCGTCACAGAACCTTTACTAAGGGTACTTCCTTGTTCCTTAGCTTTTTGACTTCCCGGTCTAAGATCTATATAGGTCGGCGTTCGGAACTTAAGTTCTCTTGATCTTGTACTGGTTGGGGCTCTATCATCTGATTCACATCAGAGGTACATTTCCTGAGCATTGATACATGGAAGACATTGTGGATAGCCGACATTTCTGGCGGTAACTCCAGTTCGTAGGCCACTTTGCCTACCCGTCTCAGAATCTGATACGGTCCCACATATCTCAGACTCAGTTTACCTTTCTTCCCGAATCTCATTACCCCTTTCATAGGGGCCACTTTCAGGAATACTGAATCCCCAACCTCAAACTCTAATGGTCTGCGTCGCTTGTCAGCGTAGCTTTTCTGCCGACTCTGAGCAGTCTCTATCCTCTGGCGGATATTCTTTATAGCCTGAGTAGTTTCGTCTATAATATCCGTCTGGA
>JAGFNQ010002080.1:202365-253003 GCA_024364735.1 Boesenbergia rotunda | reverse complement strand
GGGCAGACTTGGTGAGTCTGTCCCACAATAACCCATATACCATCATATCCGTTCGTCGTTCTAGGCAGCCCAGAGATGAAATCCATGAGATGTCTTCCCATTTCCACTCGGGAATTGCTAGAGGTTGCAGAACTCCCCCAGGCCTCTGGTGTTCTGCTTTGACCCTCTGGCAGGTCAAACACATACTGATATAGTGGGCTACATCTCGCTTCATACCGGACCACCAAAACTTGCTCCTCAGATCTTGATACATCTTGGTAGACCCAGGATGCATCGCATAAGGTGTTCCGTGAGCTTCCTCGAGGATTCTTGTCCGTAAGTCGGAGTCGTCGGGAACACATAATCGGTCCCGAAGATATAAAACTCCGCTATCCAAAATCCTAAATCCATCGTCCTTGCCTTCGAGAACCTCTTGCTTGATTCTCTGAAGACTCGGATCATGGTTCTGCTTTTCCAGAATATCGTCGAATAATGTCGGCGCAATCATCAGGGTGGACAACTGTCCTGATATGATTTCAATCCCGTAATTCATAATTTCTTCCCCTAAGGGTTGTGACAAAGCCGACAAAGACATTAAAGCAGCACATGATTTCCTACTGAGAGCATCGGCTACCTTGTTGGCTTTTCCCGGATGGTACAGGATCTCACAATCATAATCCTTGACCAATTCAAGCCATCTGCGCTGTCTCATATTCAGATCTTTCTGGGTGAAGAAATACCGCAGACTCTGGTGGTCTGTATAAACTTTACACTGAGTTCCATATAGATAGTGCCTCCATATTTTCAGTGCAAAGACCATCGCTGCTAACTCTAAGTCATGGGTAGGGTAGTTTCTTTCATGTTCCTTCAGTTGCCTAGAGGCATAGGCAATTACCTTCCCATTTTGCATAAGTACAGCTCCGAGTCCCAGTTTGGATGCGTCGCTGTACATATCGAAACCCATATCGCTCTCTGGAAGAGTCAATATTGGAGCGCTAGTCAGCCTCCTTTTCAGTTCAGTAAAGCTCTTCTCACATTCCTCGGTCCATACATATTTCTTGTCTTTCTTTGTAAGAGCTGTCATAGGGGCTGCAATTCGAGAGAAGTTCTCTACGAATTTTCTGTAATAGCCTGCTAGCCCAAGGAAACTTCTGATTTCACTGGCATTCTTGGGTCTCGTCCAGTTACTCACAGCTTCGACTTTAATTGGGTCCACCATTACTCCTTCCTTGGAGATAACATGTCCCAAAAATGATACTTGATCGAGCCAGAACTCGCATTTGGAAAATTTAGCATACAGTTGTTCTTTCCGAAGAATCTGTAGTACTATACTCAGGTGCTCAGCATGTTCTTCGGGAGTTCTCGAATATATCAGGATATCGTCGATAAAGACGATCACAAATCTGTCGAGGAATGCCGAGAATACCCGATTCATTAAATCCATAAACATAGCTGGAGCATTGGTAACTCCAAATGGCATAACTACGAACTCATAATGTCCGTATCTGGTTCGAAAAGCCGTCTTCGGTATATCCTCCTTTTTCACTCTAACTTGGTGATAACCAGATCTCAGGTCAATCTTAGAGAAAACCGTGGCTCCCTTCAGTTGATCGAACAGGTCATCTATCCTGGGTAGAGGGTACCTGTTCTTGATAGTCACGTTGTTCAATGCTCGATAGTCGATACACATTCGCATCGACCCATCCTTCTTTTTCACGAACAATACGGGAGCTCCCCAGGGAGAATGACTAGGGCGGATGAGTCCCTTGTCAAGCAGCTCCTGTAACTGTCCTTGTAATTCCTTTAATTCCGTCGGTGCCATACGGTACGGTGCCTTAGAAATGGGGTTAGTACCAGGAACCAACTCAATTGCAAATTCTATATCTCATTCAGGTGCTAACCCTGGTAAGTCATCGGGGAATACCTCTGGGTAATCGCATACGACTTTGACGTCTTCTAGCTTCGGGCCCTCTGTAGGACTGGTATCAACCACATGAGCTAGAAATCCAGAGCATCCCTTTTCTAACATCTTCCTTGCTTCCAAAGCCGACAAGAATTTGCTTGTCCTCTTCTTCGGCTCTCCGATGAATTCAAATAGAATTCCGCCTCCGGTCGGAAGATAACCCTTCGTTTACGACACTCAATAGAGGCGCCATATTTGTTCAAGAAATCCATGCCCAATATCACATCATAATCTGACATATCAAGCACTATCAGATCGCAGTAGAGTTCCCTATCTGCGATTCTGATTGGTGCGGCACGTAACATTTGGTTAGAGGGCATCACCTCACCCGAAGGCAGTGTTGTCAGAAATTTGCAGTCTAAATCTTGCAGTGACATATCCTTTCTTTTGGCATATTGCATAGAGATAAACGAATGTGTTGCCCCGGTGTCAAATAAAGCAGTAGCATACTGACTGTAAATAAATATCTGACCTGTGACAACGGTGGAGGCAGTCGCCACGTCTTCTTTCGTAAGAGAGAAAACTCTGGCGTTTGTCGTGGCAGGCGGGGCCTCTAATCTCCCCTGGCATATATGAGTACCATCTATAGCTGCCTGCATCAGGTGTAGCTGGGGAGGAGCACCTTTGTACTGAACATACTGCGGCTGAGGTGCTTTGGCTGCAGTAGGGCACTCTCTGGCCATGTGTCCTTCCTTCCCGCAGGTGAAGCATCTCCTGGCGCCTAAAAGGCATGTCCCTAGGTGCATCCTCCCACAAGTGGCACATTGGGGATATTTAGGCTTCTTGCCTAAATAATCATTAGCAGATTTATTCCATGGCTTCCTCTTTCCGTTGGGGTTCTTTTTCCAGTGGGGGTTGCTATTCGGAGGTTTCTGACCTCCCGACTGACTCTGACTCTTGCTAGCGGTCAGTGTTTGGTTCTGCTGGTTAATATTCTTCAGATAATGCTCGGTAATAAGGGCGCTGCTGAACAGTTCTTCTGCAGTCTGTGGCCTATTAACGCCGCCGGCTATATTCAGAGCTATCTCAGGCCTGAGCATCTTGAGCATTAATCTGACCCTTTCCCTCTCTGTACTGACCAGCTCCGGACATAATCGTGCCAGTCGGTTGAATTTCTTAACGGCATCGTTGACTGAGAGATTTCCCTGCCGGAATTCAGTGAACTCATCAAAATGTCTGTTTGTGACTCTCATATTAAAGAATTCCTCCAGAAATTCTGACTCGAAGTCTTTCCACTTCATCTGGTCCACTGACCTTCTAGCTTTTACCCGTTCCCACCACATCCTGGCGTCGCCAGTGAGGCAGAACGAGACACATTTAATTTTCTCATGCTCGGGCCAGTCTAATAATTCCACTGTGCTCTCGACTGTCTTGAGCCAGGCCTGGGCGTCCCAGGGCTCGCAGGTGCCCGAGAACTTTTCCGGCTTCAGTCTCTGCCACTGAATCAGATAGGCCTCCTGTCGGACTCCTCGGACCGGAGTGTCCAGGGGTGCCTGTGCAGTTGGAGGCTCAGTAGGCATCACATTCTGACTTCCCTGCGGGGTTGCAGTGTTCCCCTGCTGGGTCATCAGAGTATTTATGATCTGCTGCTGTTCAGTGACCTGACGCTGCAGATCTGTGATCACTTGCATCATATCAGGTGGGGGTGCGGTCTCATCACCCCGATTGCTATGTCTTCTAACCATATCTATCGTACAGGTGATAAATAAACTAATGTGAGAATTACTACTACTTTCATTAGTTATGCAAGCATAAATCATCTCTATATATATCATTACTGTACATGAAATAAAGTAAAGCGAGGTTAGGATCTCTTACTTGGAAGCGGCAGGATGAAGCTTCGATGTGTGTGTGTAGTGGGGAAGGCAGACCTGCTCTGATACCAACCTGTAACGCCCGCCCTTCTCACACTAGGGCGGGGTTACGCGAACATAGTTTTCGTTTTAGCGGAAGCGTTTGAAACTTGAAACTTGAACATGAAACATGTATAATCTTGTACTTGAACATGTAAGCATGAAACCTTTTAAACATCTTAGACATTGAGGAGAGCATGCTAGGTACCTTTACATTCTTACTTGCATAATAGAAGCATGCCACATAGCCATTTCTTAAGACAGAGTAGTAAGTATGAGGAAGGATAACATAATACTAAAGTTCTTTAGCAAGTCTAAACTAAGTACTTAGCATATGAGCGAGAGTGAGCATGAAATATCCATATGAGTCTAAATATCAGCAAGTAGCAACTTAGTAAGTATGATTCAACATTTAACATGCAATACTCAGCATATGCATAACTAAACAAAACATGAGTAGATCTTCTTCCACCATGCCACCACCACACACATCTTTGCCCCTCCTGCTGCTCCCTTTAGTTTATCCATTCCTTACCCTTTTCTGCAGTACAAGGGAAACATGGAAACTATAAGCATATAGCTTAGTAAGATCCCTTCCTACTCACAAAATCATACGTTCCATCAAGTAGAGAAAGCATCACGTCATAATAGTGCATAGCATTAAAAACACTTAACTTAACATAGCATAAGGGAGCATATGTACTTATCATAAGAAGCATACTTGAACTTAACATAATTCACCTTTATAGCATAATAGTCATATAGTCATGACAAAAATGCGAATGCAAGATGCTCTTTTGAAAACATGCATAGGATAAGTACATGCATATGCTTTTCTTAAAATCATACATATAGGTACTTAAACATACATCCATCATCATTTGGGGGATCCCGGCTTGTACCACATACATACATACATAATGCGCGCATCCCTAATAGGCCGAGGTAGCTAGTCTCTAACCTACTAGGGAAACTAGGTCCGTTCATAGTCCGTCGACCTAGGGGCGTCTCGGGAGCCCATCCCCTTACTAGGTCCGTTCATAGTCCGTCGACCTAGGGGCGTCTCGGGAGCCCATCCCCTTACTAGGTCCGTTCATAGTCCGTCGACCTAGGGGCTGCATCCGGAGCCCACCCGTGGACCTTGCTAGGGTCCGGTACAAGCCATACAAAGTAAAATAGCATACATGGATTTTTATCATATCATAAGCTTAGCACATTCTTGTTTCTTACTAGGTCCGTTCATAGTCCGTCGACCTAGGGGTTGCATAGCACATTCTTATCATATCATAAGCATATCATCATAACCTATCACATCATTGTCATATCATGAGCATGACATGCCTCTTATCTTATCATGAAGAGTGTTCTTAGTCCCGACTTACAGGGAAGCATCTCTTAGGCATTTCATCATACATAAGCCATGCATAACATAAGGGTGCTTAAAGAGCTTAAACATAGACATGTACATCACGATTCTTAGAGCATGAAAAAGCATGGGAGAAGACATGTTATCACCTATACTACTCATAGCATATCATGGACATCCTTGGCGTGCCTAATTGGGGTTGTAGCTTCCCCCTTAGCCCAAATTCTTATTTAATCAGAAAATTCCAGCATATAAACTCTAAGTTTAGAGCATAATAAACCATGAAAAACATTACACTAACATCATACATTAAGGTAGGCATCATAGAGGAGACATTAGAAGGCATGTTGGGGTTGTTACCCCTTCTTAAGTCCTACTTATCATTCTTTATATAAAATTCCAGCATACATACCTTAGTTTCCAAGCATGTTAAAATCATGAATAAACCATATTTACATCACATATCATCTTATATATCATAGGGAGGGTCATTATCAAGCATACTAGGAGTTTAAACCTCTCTAAGCCCTAAAAGAGGTCCTTGGCCGAAAATTCCAGCAAGCCTACTCCGGGTTTTTGGGGGCTTAAGGACAAGGAAAACATCATATTATCATCATATATTTAGTCACACATCATGAGGAAAAACATATGCAAGTATAGGAGTAGTTTAAACCCTCGCAAGCCCTAAAAACCTTCTTGGCCGAAAACATCAAGAGCTCCATCCTATGTTTAAACCCTTTTTAAACACTCGAAACTATTGTAATGCAGGTGAGGGGATTACTTACATCCTCTCGCTTGAATCTCCCCCAAGAAGTCCTTGAAGAGGAGGAGAGGAGAGCCCTTCTTGCGCTTCTTTTCCTTAGTCTTGCTTTAGTAGAAGGTAGTCTCTCTATAGGGCCCTCTTGGGAGTTTTTTTTTTCTTATGGAGGAAACCTAGTGTTGGAGTTTCAAAAATTTGAGAAGGGAAGGGGAGAGTTTTCGGTTTTGAAGAGGGAAGAGTGAGGAAGAAGAAGAGAGGAAGTTATTCCAACTTCCCTTCATTTATTTATACTTTTCTCATGAAGAGACATGTCTCTTCACTTCCCTAGCTTTAGCAAGCATGTTTCTTATTCTCTCAACAAGAAACATGGCTTGGTGTGTTGGTTATGACATGATTAGTGCAACTAGGAGGTTCAAGGTTCAATCCTTGCTTCCTCCTTTCTACCTCTTCTTTTTATCACATTTTGCACTAATCTATATCAAAGCCCATTAAGCCAAGCCCATCATGAAATTTCATAATAATGATAATGTTTCATGAATTCATAATATTTCATAATAATAATAATGTTTCATGAATTCATAATATTTCATATGGGAAAATTTTGGGGTGTTACATCAGGTAGAGCACGCTTTAAGCAATTATCACTAGGTTTATGACATTCATTACAATTGAAACATATATACTGCTGCGACAAAATAATAAACAATTGAAACAAGAAGTGCAAGTAGACGTATCTGCAAGTTGAAGAAATCATTCCAGGGGGAATCAAATCTTGAAGAATTCTGTTCTAAGTTGACTAGCAATTTATCTTGTCTTTCTGGAAACTCTGATATATGGTAAACCCACTCTATCCAATTTGCAAATGCCAAGTAGTGTATTATTTATATCAGTAGGTGAAAATATTCTATCTTTAGCGAAGGTAAAAGCTAGATTAGCTAGATAATCCGCAGCCACGTTAGCCTCTCTAAACACATGAGAAACCTGAATTCGGAAATTATTCAGAATATCTCTGATCTTTAAGATCAAATTTCTGAGTTCCCATGGAACAAATGCAGCTTGGAGGGTGCTCAGTGAAACAATCGAGTCCGATTCCAACCAAACCGGGAGCCATAGGTTATTCATGCATAATTCAAGCCCCATTTGCATTGTTGTTAGCTCTGCTTTAATATTCGTTCCTATACCAATGATTCCAGCTTTAGCTTGAATAATTTGACCCTCATGATCACAGATGATGACTCCATATGAAGCAGGACCTGGGTTTCCTTTGGAGCAGCCATCTGTATTCAATTTAAAGCATCCAAGGCTTGGTTTCCTCCACAAAACTGTAGTGATAGTAGTCCTGACTGTATTCTTAATTTGAAAGCCCAAGATCTTTGCTGTATTTTTATAACCTTTCCAATGTATTTGCCTGATCAATCCCGCAGACATGCATACTTGTATATAATCCTTTATCCTCCAAATAACTTTGCTCGCACTCGGCTTAAATCCTCTATGCTTTGAATCATTTCTAGCACTCCATAAGTTCCAAGTGATTAAAAATGGAATAATTTCCTTGACATGACCATGATTTGACCAGTCCGGGACTTTCCTCCAATTATCAAGAATTTGGTACCTATCCACTCCAAATAGCTGAGCAAAATGTTTCCAAGTCCCTTTAGCAACCACTCCATCAAAGAAAAGATGATCCCATGTTTCTATTGAGTCACAACATTGACATTTGGATGCTAGCTGTATTCCTCTTTGTTGCATTATTTCATCTACTGGTAATCTTTTCCGCAAGAATCTCCATATGAAAATTGAGGCACTCAGATAAAGCAGTCTACTCCAACAAGCTTTCCATATTCCCATGGGGGCTTGAACATTTCTTATGCCATTCCAAGCGAATTTAAGTGAGAATTTACCATTTTTTGTGGGTATCCAAACAATCGAATCTTGTTGCCCATAGGGCATATCTTGAGAATGTCTAAGTTTGTTAAGGAGGGGACTACCATCTTCTTAATTACTTCTATCATTTCGGGTGGTAAAATATGTTGCATTTTATTGGCATCCCATCCCTGACTGTTAAAGAAGTCCGAAACCTTACAGTTAGGATCACCTTCTATGTCACATATTTTAAATAATGGACCAAAGATCGTGTCTTGTAATTCTCCTAACCGAACAACTGCGAAAAAGACGACGTGTGTATCACCGGTTCTGAGTTTATGGTCGGGGTCCAATTAATTAATTATTAACCATGATACGAAATCAAAATAATTAACTAGTATACATAAAATGACGAAACTAATCAACAATGCACCAAAATAACAATTGGAGCTAAAGAAGAGAATTATACCTTCCTTTTTACCTCGTAGCCTTCTACCTTATGACCCTTCCCTCCCGGACGTCATGTGGGCGACGAGCTACCATGAACCGGAGTCACCAAACAAGAGCTAAATCCTACTTCTTTCTTCTCCACATGTGCCAACCACTAAGGGCTAAACCCTAGATGCCGCTGACCACAAAGAGAGATTTCCTCTCCTTCACCTCGCTGGAAAACACCTCCACCTCCTCCTACAACTGCTGCCGACTCAAGAAGAAGGCAAGAGGATGAGCCCCTCCCTCAACTAGTCGTCCGGTCTCCTTGCTTGAAGGGTGGTGGTGCCGGAACTCAAGAGGAAGGAGAAGAGGGAGTCGCCGGCCTTGTTCTCTCCACTCCCAGCTATGTCCGACCACAAGGAGAAAGGAGAGCTTCATCGTGGCACTAATATTGGGCCACATCACATATCAAAAAGGGTGAGAGTTAAGTTCCTTGAGTGAGTTATGATATGGTCAACTGAGTTATGTTAGACCCTGTGTATTTGATGCTTTGTGTCTAAGTGTGCAGGGACTTAGGAACATAAGAAGTTGAACATAAGACGCAGCGAGCGAGAATGATGACATGCAAAGATAGTCGACGGGCTAGATGAGTTTGAGGGATGAGAAACTACTAAAGAGTACATTGGTAGAGTATGAAGGACGTGCCTGACGTCCGAGGGACGAGAAAATGATTAAACGAAACCTACTCGAGGAGAAGGCTATAGTTGATTTCGAGTGAGCTCAACTCTGGACAGCTGGAGCATCACCAAGCAATCGGATTGAAAAATGGTTAACAAATGAAGTTAATCATTTTCGAATGAATAGTGCTAGAGGTGCCTCAGTTGTGATTGGAGGCGCTTCGAACGAACATACTTGAGGTGCCCTCAATGTTAACTAAGATGCTCTCAATGTGAACTGAGGCGCTTTTAGTGTCAATTGAGGTGTCTCAAGTGAATAGTAGTTGTTGAAGAACCGTTACGGAGAGGATAAAGGTTTATCCAACTGAGGCACCTTGGGTCTCATTGAAGGCGCCTCCAGTGCCACATCAACAACAGTAACTTTTGCCTAGAAGATTATAAATAACACTCTAGAGCAAGGAGTTAAAAATAACAACTTGTATTTCATTTCTATACTGTCTTAAGCTTCCAAAGTCTATAAGACGTTACTCCACCTTCAATGAAGGAGTTTTTGATAGTGATCTTTCTACCGTCTTGGATTAATAACCATGTAGGTGGTAACCAAGTAATTTATGGCGTCTAACTAATTTGATGTTGTTTTCTATTTTGATTAATTAATATTTTTATGCCCTTGCTAACTAGAAAGTAAAAGAATTGGTTAACTTTAAATTACATATTATTCAATCCTTCTAGTTGGCCAATCTAATCCTACATATGTTTCTTCCATGGCACTAGAGGTGGGAAACCTTTTACAATTAAACAATTACAAAAGGCACAAATGGGTAAGGATAATTGAAGCTATGTTGGTGGAAAGCAATGGACGTTGATAGTACTAATTGACGATCTATTTCAGTCAAATTTGGCGCCTAAAAAACTTGAACCATAAAATTTTTCAGGATATTTGTCAGAGATGCTTAGGGTTTTCGGGACCCAGACCGAGGAAAAAGGGGCTATACTACATGCAGGGACCAAATGGATTAAAATTTAAAATTGTTGAGGTGGTTGATTGAGTAAAAGCATTAAAATTAAGGGCTTAGGTTGTATTGGTTGGAATGGGCGGGGTTAAGTGCAAAAGTTGTTGGGTATGGCTTGGCCGATTTCCTAAGCGAATACTTGGTCGTCCTTGAGAGACCTCTCTATGTCTACGGATTAAAAATTAATCCGAATGGAGACCTGTCTCCCAACGACCATCTCGTCATCGTATCATTCAGTACGAATTACAACTTGGCCAATCACAAAGATCGTGTCTTGTAATTCTCCTAACCGAACGACTGTGGAAGAGACGACGTGTGGATCGCTGGTTCTTGAGTTTATGGTCGGGGTCCAATAAATTAATTATTAACCATGATACGAAATCAAAATTATTAACTAATACACACAAAATGACGAAACTAATCAACAATGCACCAAAATAACAATTGGAGCTAAAGAAGAGAATTATACCTTCCTTTTTACCTCGTAGCCTTCTACCTTATGACCCTTCCCTCCCGGACCTCATGTGGGCGACGATCTACCAAGAACCGGAGTCACCAAACAAGAGATAAATCCTGCTTCTCTCTTCTCCACATGTGCCAACCACCAAGGGCTAAACCCTAGATGCCGCCGACCACAAAGAGAGATTTCCTCTCCTTCACCTTGCTGGAAAACACCTCCACCTCCTCCTACAACTGCTGCCGACTCAAGAAGAAGGCAAGAGGATGAGCCCCTCCCTCAACCAGTCGCCGATCTCCTTGCTTGAAGGGTGGTGGCGCCGGAAATCAAGAGGAAGGAGAAGAGGGAGTTGCCGGCCTTGTTCTCTCCACTCCCAGCTGTGTCCGGCCACAAGGAGATAGGAGAGCTTCATCGTGACACTCATATTGGGCCACATCACATATCAAAAAGGGTGAGAGTTAAGTTCCTTGAGTGAGTTTTGATATGGTCAACTGAGTTATGATAGTCCCTGTGTATTTGATGCTTTGTGTCTAAGTGTGAAGGGACTTAGGAACATAAGAAGTTGAACATAAGATGCAACGAGCGAGAAAGATGACATGAAAAGATAGTCGACGGGCTCGATGCATTTGAGGGACGAGAAACTACTAAAGAGTACTCTGGTAGAGCATGAAGGATGTGCCTGACGTTCGAGGGACAAGAAAATGATTAAACGAAACCTACTCGAGGAGAAGGCTATAGTTGATTTCGAGTGAGCTCAACTCTGGACAGCTGGAGCATCACCAAGCAATCAGATTGAAAAATGGTTAACAAATGAAGTTAACCATTTTCGAATGAATAGTGCTAGAGGTGCCTCAGTTGTGATTGGAGGCGCTTCGAACGAACATACTTGAGGTGCCCTCAATGTTAACTAAGACGCTCTCAATGTGAACTGAGGCGCTTTTAGTGTCAATTGAGGTGTCTCAAGTGAAGTTGTTGAAGAACCGTTACGGAGAGGATAAAGGTTTATCCAACTGAGGCACCTTGGGTCTCATTGATGGGGCCTCCAGTGCCACATCAACAACAGTAACTTTTGCCTAGAAGATTATAAATAACACTCTAGAGCTAGGAGTTAAAAATAACAACTTGTATTTCATTTCTATACTGTCTTAAGCTTCCAAAGTCTATAAGACGTTACTCCACCTTCAATGAAGGAGTTTTTGATAGTGATCTTTCTACCGTCTTGGATTAATAACCATGTAGGTGGTAACCAAGTAATTTATGGCGTCTAACTAATTTGATGTTGTTTTCTATTTTGATTAATTAATATTTTTATTCCCTTGCTAACTAGAAAGTAAAAGAATTGGTTAACATTAAATTACATATTATTCATTCCTTCTAGTCGGCCAATCTAATCCTACATATGTTTCTTCCATGGCACTTGAGGTGGGAAACCTTTTACAATTAAACAATTACAAAAGGCACAAATGGGTAAGGACAATTGAAGCTATGATAGTGGAAAGCAATGGACGTTGATAGTACTAATTGACGATCTATTTCAGTCAAATTTGGCGCCTAAAAAACTTGAACCATAAAATTTTTCAGGATATTTGTCAGAGATGCTTAGGGTTTTCGGGACCCAGACCGAGGAAAAAGGGGCTATACTACATGCAGGGACCAAATGGATGATAATTTAAAAGTGTTGAGGTGGTTGATTGAGTAAAAGCATTAAAATTAAGGGCTTAGGTTGTATTGGTTGGAATGGGAGGGGTTAATTGCAAAAGTTATTGGGTATGGCTTGCCGGTTTCCTAAGCGAATACTTGGTCGTCCTTGAGAGACCTCTCCATGTCTACGGATTAAAAATTAATCCGAATGGAGACCTATCTCCCAACGACCATCTCGTCATCGTATCATTCAGTACGAATTACAACTTGGCCAATCACAAAGATCGTGTCTTGTAATTCTCCTAACTGAACGACTGTGGAAGAGACGACGTGTGGATCGCCGGTTCTTGAGTTTATGGTCGGGGTCCAATAAATTAATTATTAACCATGATACGAAATCAAAATTATTAACTAATACACATAAAAGACGAAACTAATCAACAATGCACCAAAATAACAATTGGAGCTAAAGAAGAGAATTATACCTTCCTTTCTACCTCGTAGCCTTCTACCTTATGACCCTTCCCCCCGGACGTCATGTGGGCGACGATCTACCAAGAACCAGAGTCACCAAACAAGAGATAAATCCTGCTTCTCTCTTTTCCACATGTGCCAACCACCAAGGGCTAAACCCTAGATGCCGCCGACCACAAAGAGAGATTTCCTCTCCTTCACCTTGCTAGAAAACACCTCCACCTCCTCCTACAACTGCTGCCGACTCAAGAAGAAGGCAAGAGGATGAGCCCCTCCCTCAACCAGTCGCCGATCTCCTTGCTTGAAGGGTGGTGGCGCCGGAAATCAAGAGGAAGGAGAAGAGGAGTTGCCGGCCTTGTTCTCTCCACTCCCAGCTGTGTCCGGCCACATGGAGAAAGGAGAGCTTCATCGTGACACTAATATTGGGCCACATCACATATCAAAAAGGGTGAGAGTTAAGTTCCTTGAGTGAGTTTTGATATGGTCAACTGAGTTATGTTAGACCCTGTGTATTTGATGCTTTGTGTCTAAGTGTGCAGGGACTTAGGAACATAAGAAGTTGAACATAAGACGCAGCGAGCGAGAAAGATGACATGAAAAGATAGTCGACGGGCTCGATGCATTTGAGGGACGAGAAACTACTAAAGAGTACTCTGGTAGAGCATGAAGGATGTGCCTGACGTTCGAGGGACGAGAAAATGATTAAACGAAACCTACTCGAGGAGAAGGCTATAGTTGATTTCGAGTGAGCTCAACTCTGGACAGCTGGAGCATCACCAAGCAATCAGATTGAAAAATGGTTAACAAATGAAGTTAACCATTTTCGAATGAATAGTGCTAGAGGTGCCTCAGTTGTGATTGGAGGCGCTTCGAACGAACATACTTGAGGTGCCCTCAATGTTAACTAAGAGGCTCTCAATGTGAACTGAGGCACTTTTAGTGTCAATTGAGGTGTCTCAAGTGAATAGTAGTTGTTGAAGAACCGTTACGGAGAGGATAAAGGTTTATCCAACTGAGGCACCTTGGGTCTCATTGAAGGCGCCTCCAGTGCCACATCAACAACAGTAACTTTTGCCTAGAAGATTATAAATAACACTCTAGAGCAAGGAGTTAAAAATAACAACTTGTATTTCATTTCTATACTGTCTTAAGCTTCCAAAGTCTATAAGACGTTACTCCACCTTCAATGAAGGAGTTTTTGATAGTGATCTTTCTACCGTCTTGGATTAATAACCATGTAGGTGGTAACCAAGTAATTTATGGCGTCTAACTAATTTGATGTTGTTTTCTATTTTGATTAATTAATATTTTTATGCCCTTGCTAACTAGAAAGTAAAAGAATTGGTTAACTTTAAATTACATATTATTCATTCCTTCTAGTCGGCCAATCTAATCCTACATATGTTTCTTCCATGGCACTAGAGGTGGGAAACCTTTTGCAATTAAACAATTACAAAAGGCACGAATGGGTAAGGACAATTGAAGCTATGTTGGTGGAAAGCAATGGACGTTGATAGTACTAATTGACGATCTATTTCTGTTAAATTTGGCGCCTAAAAAACTTGAACCAGAAAATTTTTCAGGATAATTGTCAGAGTTGCTTAGGGTTTTCGGGACCCAGACCGAGGAAAAAGGGGCTATACTACATGCAGGGACCAAATGGATTAAAATTTAAAAGTGTTGAGGGGGTTGATTGAGTAAAAGCATTAAAATTAAGGGCTTAGGTTGTATTGGTTGGAATGGGAGGGGTTAATTGCAAAAGTTGTTGTGTATGACTTGACAGGTTTCCTAAGCGAATACTTGGTCGTCCTTGAGAGACCTCTCCATGTCTACGGATTAAAAATTAATCCGAATGGAGACCCATCTCCCAACGACCATCTCGTCATTGTATCATTCAGTACGAATTACAACTTGGTCAATCACAAAGATCGTGCCTTGTAATTCTCCTAACCGAACGATCACGGAAGAGACGACGTGTGGATCGTCGGTTCTTGAGTTTATGGTCGGAGTCCAATTAATTAATTATTAACCATGATACAAAATCAAAATAATTAACTAATACACATAAAATGACGAAGCTAATCAACAAAGGCACCAAAATAACAATTGGAGCTAAGGAAGAGAATTATACTTTTTTTTTATCTCTTAGCCTTCTACCTTATGACCCTTCCCTCCCGGACGTCATGTGGGCGACGAGCTACCAAGAACCGGAGTCACCAAACAAGAGCTAAATCCTGCTTCTTTCTTCTCCACATGCGCCAACCACCAAGGGCTAAACCCTAGATGTCGCCGACCACAAAGAGAGATTTCCTCTCCTTCACCTCGCTGGAAAACAACTCCACCTCCTCCTACAACTGCTGCCGACTCAAGAAGAAGGCAAGAGGATGAGCCCCTCCCTCAACCAGCCACCGGTCTCCTTGCTTGAAGGGGGTGGTGGCGTCGGAACTCAAGAGGAAGGAGAAGTGGGAGTTGCCGGCCTTGTTCTCTCCACTCCCAATTGCGTCCGGCCACAAGGAGAAAGGAGAGCTCTCCCTCCTTTCTTACATCACGCAACCAATAGAGAGAGCAAGGGAGAAGAGAAGAGATGGCTTCTTTTCTCTTTTCCACCTGTCGACCTCCTTCTTTTGCCTTAGGAGAGAGAGAGAGAGAGAGGGAGGAAAATAAGAAGTCTCAGTCTTGTTTCATGATGACTCCATGGGGTATATATAGGGCTAAGGTAGGGACAAAGAGGAGGAGATGGTTCTTGGCCCGCTAATGGATCTAAAACCAATCCATTAATTAAGATCCATTCCACTAAAAGATCTTAATTGAATTTCCTTACGAACCCCCATATTTTCATATGAGTTCCACCTATTATGAGTCGTACATCCTCCCGTGTTTAAGATATCGAATGCCCGTCAATTAATTTAAATTACTGATAATTTAAATTAATTAACTTCTGGATCCTTGATTAGTACCACTCAACCTTATCATCATGTCGGATCAAATCCACTTGCAGGGTTTAACATGATGAACCTTTTGATCTCATCAAGGGGGCATCATCATCCCGACTCACCAGGACACGGATTCCGTCAATAATCAATGACACATCATATAATTAATATTATTTCCCAACTTACCGGGCCTATCAATCTAACAGAATAGATCTCGCCCGTTGGTAATTAAATTAAAGAAATAATAATTAATCATATATGCCCGTTATTATAGCGGGATTTAGGGATCGTACTCTATAATAAAATATGAGATCCAATCCAATTATCAAGTTAGTACAAATTGGATGATCTCTGGTTTTGGTCCTGCTCAATGCACAGAAAGTACTCTAGTGTAATTCTATGATCAAGACCAACCACACCTAATTACACTACAACCATCCCGATGGTTTGTCCAATTCCATCTCGGCTGTGAGCCTTTACTTATACTAGGCAAGAGACTGATAACATGATCTTCCGTGTGTCACTACACATTATGTTATCTACAATGCAAAGTACAATAAGCATCTAGTGTTGTTGTGATTCTCTTTTCAAAAATATAGATGATCTTATATATAAAAGAAGTAAGTCTTTTAGTATACACATCTAACAAAAGTAACCCTACTTAAATCCCTAGTCTTCCTCCTCTCACCTCCCCAATTTCCCAATTGGCTAATTGCCCTTCCCTTCTCTCGATCGACCATCATCGATCGTACGAAGCAGCCGGAGCGCCGCCCCCACCTCGCATCTGCGACTGTGCCACCCGCCGTGACTATAGGCCACCTTCGTTGATTGATGGGGAGGGGACGCGACCAGTGGATGGGGATAGCACACTAGGTTGATCATTGCAAACGTCGGCACCGGGCTGCCCTTGAGCAAGGAGAGGGATCGTTGACATTGCTCACGCTGAGGGTTCATCTCTGACTATTATTCCTTTCGGTAAGTCCGTGGCCATCCTATGATTGCCTCAAAATCGTGGATCTTTCACCTTGCACTTGTTCTCTTTGGTAATACCATTGCCGGATCAAATCCAGGGTTTGTGAGGGATTATTCTAGGGAAGTGATCTGGTGTGGAGAACCAGGTGCAGATTTTGTGTCGGGTGCTCATCCAAAACTCCCCTCACTGCAGCCGACTACAGGGTGCTTGAGAAGTTGCCGAATTGATCTTGCCCTTAGGTAAGTTCAATTCTGATTCATGGTTATGAACATGTGAATATGCCCCTTTCCTTGCCCCCCATGTCAGCAGGCATTGACCGTAGCTCAGTGCGATCCACACTAATAAAGTAAAGATTCTGTCCGATTTTATATTGGATCAACTACTCCGTTGGTCTCGGGGCATGACAATTTATTTTAGTATCAGAGCCTAGGTTTCCAATGCCTACTTGTTTTACAGATTTTTCGGAGTCAAATCTGATACCTATGTGGTAGGTGTCGGAGATCGGGTTTGATGAGATCGACCTAAGTCCATTTCGGATCTTCGGAGTCATTTTTCAGACGTGATTTGCACTCTGGGACTTGGCAGGGACGGGACATCTCTAGGCGACAATCGTGTAAGCTGTAAGTATGGTAGACTTGTACTATTGTAACATTGGAAAATGATTTAACAGGTATGACTCGGAGTAAATTTGCTCCTACACCGAGACGTGGTCTCGAGCGGCCACGTGAGCGGACTTTCGGGTCTCAGGCTACAGCTCAGGCTACAGAGTCACCAGAGAGACTGATTGGGATAGATCTGGTTAGTCACAGACAGACTCCCCTGAGTGTGTCGAGGGTCTCGGTACCATTTGTATTAGCGGTTCCCATTGTTCCGCAAGTCGTACCAACTCCTGTGGTGTCCACAATATCATTAACAGTACCTACCTCTGCCTATTTTGCGGTACCACCAGCGGTACCTGCCCCGGCATATCCAGCAATACCACCAACTGTATCATCTGTTGTACCCCCATCGGTGTATTCAGCAGTGCCTACACCCCCAGCAACACCTACATCTGTGTATCCAGTAGTACCACCAGCCGTACCCCCTACGGTGTATTCTGCTGTATCCCCAGTAGCGCTTGCTCCGGCAGTTCACCCAGCTCCACCCATGGTTTCGGTTTTGGGATTTCCCACGATTCCTACTGCAGCTCCTGCTCCGGTATCTGTTGCGGCTTCATTGGTGGATCCTATCGTGTCTATGGACTTGGCCAAGGCCAGAGCATAGATCCCAACATTGGTTGAGTCAGTGAAAGGCCAATTTACCCTATTTCATGGAGGACCAGACCCGCAGGTTGCTCGTTCTTGGATCGAGACCTTGGAGGGTATGTTTTAATACATGGCATGTTCAGAGTGGGTGAAGGCAGAGTTGGCTGCCTACCATTTACGTGATGAGGTGACTACCTGGTGGGCCACACAGCTCATGGTCATTGGTGAGCAGCACATCACATGGATAGCTTTCCATGAGGCATTCGAGAGCTAGTACGTCCCCATTGTGTATCAGATGCCTCAGCGTCAGAATTCTAAGTCTCCAACTAGGAAAGCGCACGGTCATGGAATATAATGGAGAGTTCAGCCCTCTAGCTGAGTACTGACCCCAGTTGGTGGCACATGATATAGAGAGGATGCTTCAGTTCATCCAGGGATTAGCCAGTTATATTCAGATTCAGATAGCTGGATTTGGCATGACCTCCTACCGTGAGGCGTTAGACATAGCACTCTTGATCGAGATGGCACAAAAACAAGTGTATGGTGATAAAGAAAAAGAGAGGCAGTCAGATCAGGATACACTGTTAGACCAGGAATAGTTATATGCAGGGGCAAAATAGAACCAATAGGGACCATGATGTGCAGGGAAATTCGGGGCAGCTCCTCAACCTCCCAAGGATGGGCGCTCATCAGCAGGATCTTTCAGATCATCACAGTAGAACCAGAGGAGTGATGGTACTATATTTCATTGTTTCCAATGTGGGGCTAGGGATCATGGTACATTAGAATGTCACATTGGCCTGAATGAATGCTACTCCTGTAATCTCATGGGGCATCAAAGCCGAGAGAGTGATTAGAGGGCAACGCATCCATCCGTAGAGGCCACCACTTAGAGGGGTCGGCCTAGACCGTCGAGGTCACGGAGAGGAGGTCAGCAAACTCATACTTGTTCATGACAGAAGCAGATAGATCCCCCACCAGTACACATCTGTTGTATGCATGACTTTCATCATACCCCCACATTGGTAGCACTCTAGTATTCTACGACAGGCGGTTATTGTCAGACACATCTGACCCATCAGTCTCAGCAGTCAACCGCGTCCTATCTGGTACACCAACTGCAACAGTTTATTGCAGCCCCTATGTGTCCATCCCAGCCAGTTCCGAGGATGCCACCACTGGGTACCGAGATAGGCCAGTATATGCGGCTACCCGAGATGAGGCACCGTAGACTGATGGATCAACCTTTCACGGTATGATGTTCGTTTATGCATTTTGCAACTTAAGTAGTGATAAATATTGATAGTCCTCCCTATTGCTTGGCACGGATGTACCTGGATGAGAACCAGAGAGTGTCAACGCTTAGATCATGGGGTCTACATGTGTACCAATGGGCTGGCGAGATACTGGTTGTCAAACAGAGATGATGAAGTCTACTGGATTCTTTGGGCTGCTACCTTTCTTAGGAAATGTATTATTAGTTTTCGTCCAGCATTTACACGATATAAGGCTTGTTACTATATACCTTGTGTAATAGCAAAATTTGGGGATCAAATTTTTGTTAGTAGGGGAGAATGTTAAATTCGGCGCCTAAAAAACTTGGACCTGAAAATTTTTTGGGAAATTTGTTGGAGATGCTTAGGGTTTTCGAGACGTAGATCGAGGAAAAAGGGGCTATACTATATGCAGGGACCAAATGGATTAAAATTTAAAAGTGTTAAGGGGGTTGATTGAATAAAAGCCTTAAAAGTATGGGCTTAGATTATATTAGCTGGAATGGGAGGGCTTAATTGCAAAAGTAACCCTACCTAAATCCCTAGTCTTCCTCCTCTCGCCTCCCCGATTTCCCATTTGGTAGATCACCCTTCCCTTCTCTCGATCTTCCATCGTTGATCCCACGAAGTAGCCGGAGCGCTGTCCCCACCTCGCATCTGCGACTGTGCCACCTGCTGCGAGTACATGCCTGATGACTGCCCAATAACAAGTGTCACGAATGAGCCTCAAATTTAGATATTTATAAGTTGAAAACCTTTAGCTCACAAAGTTAAAATGTAGTATAGGGGCCTCAAGTTGTATTTTTCCAAGGACTAGTTAAGAGTGTTTAACTCAAGCTTGAAATTGTTGTCGTTTGATGTTTTGGGTTTTCAAATTAAAATGGGGGTTTGTTTTACAAATATGAATGAGTTAGCAACTTGAAACAAACTGAACTCACCTAGAGCAGGAAATGGATTAGGAAATTGTGGAAACTATGTTTAACCTCTTTGAAACCTAATCAAGGAAACTATACTTATCGCTAATTGAGAACTAAGCAATTCAATTTGATACTATGAAATTAAAAAGTTCAAGAGCTGATAACAAAAGTAGGAAAGCTTAAAATAAGAAGCTAAATTGTAGAAATTTGAAATTGGAACAAAACTTACTAACGAAAATAGAATTTAAAGAAGTTGTGACCTGCCTGATCGGTCGAACAGACCGATCAGAGTCTATCCAGATCGGTCAAACAGACCGATCAGTTACTGAATGTGAGCTGATACAGAGTAAAGCAATTACAGAGATGAATTCAAAATCGAAGTCTAAACTACAGATCAAGTTATTAACCAAGAATTCCGTCTTGCCGTCACACAAGAGTTGAGCAAAGAACCCCCTAGCTCGAAAATCAACAAGAAACCAATTCCCGCAGTCGATTTGCATTGGGTTGGAGCACAGCAGAACTCCTCTTCTGATCTCCTCCTTCTCGATGGATCGGATGGCGATTGTGGCTCCGGAACGCTCAAAACTCTTCAGAGAACCCCTCTGAATGCTCTGAGAACTCTGATTGATAAAGACGTTCAATCAGGAGTTGATCGGACGAAGCAATCTCTGGCGAAACCCTCACCAGAGTTTGGCAGCAACGAGATGAAATCACAAACTTCTTGGGAATCGATCTTGTGATTTGGTATCTGGAAAATGACTCGGATCTGCAGTGGTCACGCAAAGAAATCGAAGAAGAAAGCTCAAGAATAGATGAACTGGGAAGAACAAAATTTGCAACGACCCAAGCTGGCGGAAAAGTTTGTTTAAATTAATCCCATTTGAATTTGGACGACTGTGATCATCCTCACCTCATCCGACGGTTGGATCATCTCAGATCTGAACCAAACTTCCAAGATCTCCATCAATGGTCAGGATCTGCACCTCCTCAGCTTGGATCGATCAGATCTACAACGGGTGGCTCAGATTGCCCTGATCTTTGAATGGACGGCTTAGACCCTCTTAAGCTTGATCCAACGGCTGGATGATCTCTGATTTGGACTAAAACTTCAGATCATGATCTATGGTATTGATTAACTCTATCTTGAGCTCAGATTGATCAAAAGTTGATAGATGGCTCAGATCTTGCCGTTTCTTGATCGGACGACCCATATTAATCCAATGCTTGATCATCTTGATCCGAATCCAATTCTGGCTCAAACTCGATCCAATCTGATCCAGGTCTATTTCAAAGCCTACAAAATTAGTTCAAATTTTAATGCCACAATATCTCGAATATAGAAAGAATTGAATTTAAAACTAAATTAGACATATATCATAGAACCTAATGTAAATACAAGATTAAGCATATAAAAGAGATCAAAACATGAATCTGAGAGCCTAAAATGATTAACAAAATGGTAATTATTGTTGGTGCAGGAAGCACCATATCGAACCTTGTTTTGATATTCTCAAAGGATTCAAAGTTAAGTTTATTTGTGATCTAACAATGTTCACTAAGTGTGCAGGAAAAGTCCTAGCGAAGGGCTGCTAGGCACCTGGCGAAGGGCTGCTAGGAAACAAAGTCCTAGCGAAGGGCTGCTAGGCACCTGGCGAAGGGCTGTCAGGAAACAAAGCCATAGCGAAGGACTGCTAGGCACCTGGCGAAGGAATGCCAGGATACAAAGCCCTAGCGAAGGAATGCTAGGCACCGGGCGAAGGACAGCTCGGCATCCAAGACCTGGCAAAGGACCGCCAGGCAAAAGTCCAACCAAAGGAGCGGTTGGCATCAGGTACATTCTCCCGAGAGGAGTAGGTGAGGACGCGTTCTCCGTCGAGGGAACAGTAGGCGTCGGTTCGACCTAGGGTTCCATTTGGGAGACCCAAAGTCAGAACCAAGACAGCTAAGGCTGTATAAACTAACCACTTAATGTTTTGTTGTGTTTTGGACTAACCCTGGATGCAGGACCGAAGGAACGAATGTCTGCAGATCAGAAAGCCTCAAAGGAGTGAGGCAACAGCTGACCAGGGCGCCCGGAGTGTCCCGGGCACCCCCAAGGTGAACACAAAACACACAAGTAAAAAGCACGCTTCGACAGTACATCCTGGGGGCGCCCCCGCTGCTCCCGGGCGCCCCCTGCGCTCCGGGCGCCCCCAACAACAAGCATCGAAGCGCAAGCCAGCCAAGCAAGGGATAAAGTTTGACCCGGTCAACCCGGGCGCCCCGAGCGCTCCGGGTGCCCCGGTCAAAGCTGATCCCGAAGTCAAAGGGATCAGAAGCTGACCAAGATCAAGCCGGATCAAATGCCACGTGGGGGGGGGGGGCACCCCCGACGATCCGGGCGCCCCCAGGGCTATTTAAAGGCCCCTCGACCCCAAGCTTCAACAACAACTTCCAATCAACGCTTCTATGCTCTTCTGCTCTCGCGCTTCGCCCCGAAATCCTTCCAACTCGAGCCAACGACGTCCCGCTGCTCCGAAAAAGTCGATCTACCCCGGACGTCGGTAAAAGAGCGATTTAAGTTTACTGTACTTAATTCTGTAATTATCTTTTGTAAACTATTTGCGCCTTATATAGAATTGCCCAAAGTAAACGGTCAACGACCGTGGGCCTTGGAGTAGGAGTCAACCCAGGCTCCGAACCAAGTAAAATCGACCGTGTCTCTGTGAGAGATTGTTTTTATTAATTTCCGCTGCGTACTTGCTCTAAGTGTTTCCGAAAAAGGATTTCCGATATTCACCCCTCCTCTATCGGTTCTCTCGATCCAACAATTATCAACTCTCCCACACTTGCTCTTGGGCGTCTCGCATATGCTAACTAATCATGTATCCCCTAGATTAGTCTCAATCATAGTTAGAAGCAATTGAAAGGAAATTACCTAGGGTTGTCAATTCTCAAAAATCTAAACTCAAAGGACTAGTACTTTGTCCTTAAGTCAACAACTTAGTATACTTCATCCTTCATGACTCATTGAGATGAACTAAACACACAAACCTCTCAAGGAAAATTTTAAAGTGGCTCTCTTCGTAGGTTCTACGTTTTGATGAAAGTGGAGTTCACTCAACACAATCATGGTTCTTGCACTACCATAAGCTTGCTTATGCTCTACTCTCCACCATCATTCTTGATTTGGATCCACACCTACAAAAGCTTATGGGAACAAGTTTAGAAGATATATGAAATGATAGAAATGAAATAGAAGTTAGGTAAATGAAAAAATTAAGAAAGTGGAAGACTTGGATACTCAAAAATGTATCTAAATGAACTTTGCCCCTTTGATGGTCCTCTAAATGAAATCAGAGCTAAGGTGAGTAGGAAGCAGCTGATTTTGATGAGGAACAATGCTGAATTCAGTGTTCTATTCTGTGCCAACTCTGCTGATCGGTCCAGAGACCGATCAACCAATTCTCTGATCGTTCTGGGCTATCTTTGATCGGACTGAACGGCTTCTGATCGTCAGAGTGACCGATCAGACCCCTCCCTGATCGGATTGGTGACCGATCAGGGTTTGATCAGTAGCTGAAACTAAGCTGAATCCTTAATTGCCTTATGCCTGAATCACTTCTTTTCAATCGATACTACATCTCAAACTAATCTAGCTCCTTGTTAACAACTTCCACTTCAGAAATCTAACCCATCTCCGGATACTTCATGTTTATTTCTCTTTTCTTCTTTCTTTTTTTTCTCTGCTGCTGTTTTTTTTCTGCAGCCAAGTTTCTATTTTTCTTTTCAGTTTCAATTCCTTCCAATGACCAGCTCCAACTCCCGAAATATGAGATGTACAGCAATTTCAGAAATTCTCAACTTGTTTCGAATGAATGTAATCCACCTTTGTTTACTACTTGATACTTAGTCCAATGGAACTTGTTTCCTATCCATTACTTGAACTTTCAATGATGTATCTTTACTCTCTAATTTTTTTTCCCTTTGCATCTTCAGATCACAACTCCTTCTTGATACACACTCTTATCTCATCAATTTGTCTCTACTCCAACCTCTTTTTCACTTAATACTTCATCTTGAGCACAGATTTTCCTTCTTTTTTTTCTTTTTCTTCTCTATTTGCCATTCATCACTGATTTCAGTCGAACTTGCAATGAGAGTGAACCTTCACTTCCCTTCGGAATTTACCTCATAAAACTTGAAACATCAAATAATACTTAGAAATGTAGATGCTTCAAATGTTACCTTTACTAGCCTATTCTTGCCTCTCACTCTTGATACAAAACTCTATCAAATGACACCTTTTCATATCCTTCAAAATTTCTTTAATAAAAATTCAGAATTGCATCCTTGAGACTTCTTCATTCCTTTAAGAATTATCAAAAAAATTTCCAACTATAATTCAACCAAAAGTAAGCTGTCAAAATGCATCAATTCTTACCAAAACACTTCAAAACATTAGCCACCTCCCCCACACTTAGCTTTTTGACCATCTCGGGCAAAGTAACATCAAGAACAATCCCAAGCAACCAAGTCCATGGAGAATATGGTTATGAACAGAAAAATGGAGAAAGGAAAATGGAATATAGAGTAGATTAACAGGCATTGTTGCAAAAATTGATATGAAAAAGGGAACAAAGTGATTCATCTCTATAAATGTGGTCCAATCATAGAAATATAGTTTTGAAAGAACTTAAGCAAATTCTAGAGTACAATCACATGTGTGTATCACAAAAATTAGGCCAAATCCTCACTAGGTAAAAATAATTCATCTCAAGTCATCAATCTAGAGTCCATAACTAAGTAGTACTCAAGCATCCAAGAATTTTCATCCATTGGCTCAAATCCTAAGTTTTAACAACCAAATTTAATTCACTTTCAAAAGACTCTAAAATAATATAGAGAAAATCTAGAGGGATACATTTATTCCTAATCATGCAAGAAATAAGGTGCCAAAAAAGATAAAATGGTATCTACAATGACTATTTGTTCATCCTCCACTACCTAAACATTTATTAGCAAGAATTCATTGTAAAAGAAAGATTTACTTCTAAAAAACATAAAAATGATATATACAACGAAATCAAAGTGCAAGAAAGAGAAAACTCCCCTTTAGGTTGGGTAGATAGCATCCTTGATGTCTAATCTATCCACATCTAGCTCCTTTACTTCTTCAAAGTATTTCTTGAGCCAGTGGCCATTAACTCTCCAAAAAAAACCATTAGCCTCATCCTTTATCTCAACAATACCATAAGGAAAAACATTAGTAACAAGAAATGGACCTTCCCATCTAGACCTCAACTTACCTTTAATCAATTTGAGCCTTGATTTGTACAATAGAACCTTGTCGCCAATTTGGAACTCTTTCTTCACTAAATGTTTATCATGAAAATTCTTAGTCCTCTCCTTGTAAATTCTTGAGTTTTCATATGCTTCTAGTCTTATTTCCTCAAGTTCTTGAAGTTGAAGCTTCCTTTCTTCTCTCACTTTAGTAGCATCAAAATTGCAAGCTTTCACCGCCCAATAAGCTTTATGCTCTATCTCCACGGGTAGATGACAAACTTTCCCATAAACTAACCGATAGGGAGACATTCCAATGGATGTCTTATATGCCGTCTGATAGGCCCATAATGCATCATCAAGTCTCTTACTCCAATTTTTCCTATTAGGCCCAACAGTCTTCTCCAAAATTATTTTGATCTCTCTATTTGATATTTCTACTTGTCCATTAGTTTGGGGATGGTAGGAAGTAGAAACTTTATGCACAACCCCGTACTTGCTAAGTAGAGCCTTTATATGTTTGTTGCAAAAATGTGAATCTTGATCACTTATTATGGCCCTTGGAATGCCAAACCTACAAAAAATATGTGACCTGACAAAACTAACAACAACACAAGAATCATCAGTCCTGGAGGGAATGACCTCCACCCATTTGGAAACATAATCAATAGCAAGTAAAATATACAAATATCCATAAGATGCAGGAAAAGGTCCCATAAAGTCTACCCCCCATACATCAAAAATCTCACAAAAAAGCATAGTTTGTTGGGGCATTTCATTTCTTGCTCCTATGTCCCCTGTTCTCTGACATCTATCACAATTTTTATAAAATAGATATGCATCATGAAATAATGTAGGCCAATACAATCCACACACTAAAACTTTCCTAGCAGTTCTTTGTGGTCCAAAATATCCTCCACAGGCTGATGAATGACAAAATGTAAAAACTGAATAAAACTCATGATCAGGTATGCATCTTCTAATTATTTGATCACTACAGAATTTCCACAAGTAAGGATCATCCCACACATAGAATTTAGCATCACTTTTGAATTTATCTTTCTGAGCTTTAGTAAATTGTGCAGGAAAAACATGAGCTACTAAAAAGTTAACAAGATCAACATACCAGGGTGACTCACCATGTACCAATAAAAGGTGCTCATCTCTGAAATCATCATCAATAGTGGTAGGTTGTCCATCTCCCTCTATTCTGCTCAAATGATCCGCCACCAAATTCTCTTTGCCGCTCCTATCTCGGATTTCCAAGTCAAACTCTTGAAGTAGAAGCATCCATCTTATTAATCTGGGCTTTGCATCTGGCTTCTTCAGAAGGTACTTCAGAGCTACATGATCAGAAAACATAATAACATGAGAACATACCAAATATGATCTAAACCTGTCTAAAGCAAAAACAATAGCAAGGAGCTCTTTTTCTGTGGTGGTATAGTTGGCCTGGGCAGCATCTAAGGTCTTGGAAGCATAGCAGATAACATGAGGTGCTCTATCCACCCTCTGTGTAAGTACAGCTCCTACAACAAAATTAGAAGCATCACACATTAGTTCAAAAGGTAAATTCCAATCAGGGGTCTAATAATAGGAGCTGAAGTAAGAGCCTCCCATAATCTCTGAAAAGCTTCTTTGCATTTTTCATCAAAATAAAATTCCACATCCTTCTGCAAAAGTCTAGTCAAGGGCTGAGCAATCTCACTGAAGTCTCTAATAAATCTCCTGTAGAATCCTGCATGGCCAAAAAAAGCTCGAACATCCCGTACGCATACGGGGTAAGATAAAGAAGATATAGCACTAACTTTAGCAGGATCTACCTCAATGCCTTTCCTAGAGATTATATGAACTAAGACAATACCATGCTCTACCATAAAATGATATTTTTCAAAATTAAGAACAAGATTAGTTTCAATGCATCTATGTAAAACCCTAGACAAATTATCTAAACAAGTATCAAATGATGTGCCAAATATAGAAAAATCATCCATGAAAATTTCCATGCATCGTTCTAATAACTTACCAAAAACACTTACCATACACCGCTGGAAAGTCCCTGGAGCGTTGCAAAGACTGAATATCATGCGTCTATAGGCAAAAGTACCGAAAGGACAAGTGAAAGTGGTCTTCTTCTGATCCTCCGGGTCTATACAAATCTGAAAATATCCTGAGTACCCATCTAAGAAGCAGTAATGAGACTTCCCTGCCAACCACTCTAGCATCTGATCAATAAAAGGCCAAGGGATAGTGATCTTTCCTCGTGACTTGATTTAGCTTCCTGTAGTCAATACAAACTCTCCATGAATTCTTCACTCTGGTGGGTACTAACTCATTGCTCTCATTTTCCACCACTATCACTCCTGATTTCTTAGGCACCACATGGATAGGGTGTTGAGGCAATCTGTGGTCTGGAGTGACCAAGTGTTTTGATGTTTGGGCAAAGGGTTTAAGTTAGGTTTACCATTGTTATCTCATATGTGTATGTTGAGTATGCAGGTTGTACATGTTACACATATGGACTTGACTGGACGGCCTCGGTACGGTGAAGGGTGGCATGGAGACAAGCTAGAGGCTTGTGTACACCCGAGGGACCTTGGAGAGCAGGGACGATGAGCTGATGGGCGCGAACTTCGAGACATACTTGAAGGATGACATAGAGGCAAGCTGGAGGCTTGCGTGCATCCGAGGGATGGGAGCCGAAGGTGAAAAGGGCGCGAAGACAATAGTGGAGGCTGCGGATGAGGAGTCGGTCGAGTCGTGAGGATACGAGTGCTGTGTGATTGTACTCGGGAAATCCTAGAGTTTGAGTGCGGAGTGAAATGTACTCAGAAAGGGTAACCTTAGGTGGGTTACTAGACCAGTCGACTACCTGGGGGCAATCGACTGATAGAACTCACAGAAGGGTTCTGGCCGGGGACCAGTCGACTGCTCCAGGGGTAGTCGACTGGTAGGTGGCTGGTGAGTTGGCTGAGAATTCGAACGTTGGGGTGCAACGGTTGAATTTCAGTAGCACCAGTCGACTGCCATGGGGGCAGTCGACTGGTAGCGAGGGTTTCAGCCCGAGTCCTATTTAAAGAGGACTTCGTGGTGGCTGAGATTCTTGACGAATCTTGTTTTGGTTAAAGGCAAGATAGTAGTGTTTGTGCTCAGGTCTTCTAAAGGTGTTGTGGTGAGGTTTCTCCACCCACAAGGAGCGACGAGGGCTAGCCGAAGGTTATCCGGGGAGTGATCCACCGACGGATTCTTGGATTTGTCACCCGTCCGGGGTGGATACCAAGTAAATCTTTCGTGTTAGCATTGGTTTGTATTTGTTTGATTGTTTTTATTGTATATTCCGCGGTGTAACTAACCGTGTAGGAAGAAAGGGGTTCGAAAGTCGCTATTCACCCCCCCCTCTAGCGCAACATAATCGATCCTACAGTTGGTATCAGAGCGAGGACCGCTCTTGATCGGACTAACCGCTGAGGGAGCACACGCTTGAGGGAAAAAGAAAATGGAAGCTAAGTTGGGGGACGACATCTACACTCTGCCGGCCTACAACCATGAGAATTTCCAATATTGGAAAGCAAGAATGGAGGCATGGTTCAGAATGGAGTGGGACCTTCGGATTGTGCTTGAAGAGCCCTTCAAGATTCCAAAGGATAAGCACGGGAAGATGCTTAGACCTACGTATTGGAATCAAGAGCAACAAGAACAAGCAAGAGTAAATGAAAAGGTAATGGGTATATTGATTGATATTGTGCCTAACAAGATTTTGAGTTGTGTAGGGGCATACCAAAATGCATGTGAATTGTGGAGCAATTTAAAAGAATATCATGAAAGTCCTACACAAGTTCATGAGGCTAAGGAGAAAAGTCAAATGAGTCAAGAAGAAGAAGAAAAAAAGGAGGTATCGATTTCAAGAATTGAGGGGAGGAGAGACCCTCAACCGTACCGGATCAAGAGGAGGCATCCATATCATCAAAAGTTGAAGAAGAAGTTCCAACCTCCACCATAGCCAAATCAAAAGAACATATCACATGTTTGGTTGCAACGAAAAGGGGCACTATAAGGACAAGCGCCCAAAAGGTAAAAAGGAGGTAAAAACTAAACTCACTTAAAATTCTTTCAAATCTAACGTGGGTTGTAGGAATGAAGAGGCCCAAGCTAAAAAGAAGAAGATTCGATGCTTCACATGTGGAGAGCTAGGGCACTACCATACTAAGTGTCTTAGAAAAGGAGAAATAAAGAAAATGGAGCATTTAAGAAGATGGGAGAAGGAGGAAAGAAAGAAGAGAAGAAGATCACATCAAGGGAGAACTTCAAGGGTAAGGGAGGTAATTCCTAACCCTAGGGTAAAATATAATTCAATTTCAAGTTCCTCATTACATATTAGAAATAATGTCAATCATTCCTCCATGCATGCTAGCTTTCATGAAAAATGCTTAATGGTGCACAATTTTGGTTTTAAATATAATGATAGGACTAGGACTAACAAAGTAGATCAAAATCTCAAGAAAAGTATGCATCATGAAAAACCCAAGACCCTAGGATATAAGGATCAAGACATTAATCCCAAGAAGGGAAGAAATATACCTAGAAAAGTGTATAGGTCTAGGAGTGTCCAAGGTGGTCATATGAAAACTAAGGTTAGAAACTTGACAAGGGAAAATCAAGCCTTGAGGGCAAGGCTTGATACATTAGAAAAGGCCCTAGAAAGATTCACGATTAGATCCAAGAGCTTAGACATGGTGTTGGGTAGTTTAAAACCCAATTATGATAGATCAGGTTTGGGATACCGGTCTAAGATCTCCAAAGCAAATGGAAAGAAATATGCTGGGGAAGCATATAATCATGACAAGGAGGGTAAGTCCAAGAATGGCAAGAGGGTGCCATCAAAAGGTAGAAATGGTGACTTAACCAAGGACAAGGTGTCCAAGGTTAAGAGGGTTGATTTTGTAGGCCAAGAATCACCGATAGCACACCGGTGTTGTCTAGTGTGGATTGAGTCACCTAGGGAGGTGGCTAGGGCTAAGAGCTCAAGGGGGAGCTCTAGGAGCCTTTGGGGTTCATGGTAAATGGATATCAAAAGTTTCTCTCCTAGGAAATTAGGTGAATTGTGCCAAAAAGGGTTGGAAGACTTGGGTAAGTCTTAATCCTAGGTTTTGGCACATTAAAAGGGAATTTAGGGAGAAGAATGTGAGAATACGGTTATATTGGATAAAATTAGGTTTTAATGTATGAATACCACATAATTCAATGACAGAAATGAATTGTGATCAAGCATTGGAAGATACATTGAGGAAAAATCACAATTGAGACTTTTGGGATGAGTTGCAATGATACACTTTAGGATAAGTTGAGTTTCATGCCAATCTTGGGATCTGGAGTACATTTGTTTGGAAACATATTTTTTCCAAGTAGACATTGGCCCCACAAATCTCCCCACAAAATTTCATAATTTTTGGAGATTTATAGAATTAACTAGGCATTACTGAAATTGGGTTGAAAACCTGAAATTCAGGTATCAGTCGACTGCCCTGGGGGCCAGTCGACTGATCCGAAGTGAATTCAGCCCCGGGACCATTCTGTAAGGTTTTCCAGTCGACTGCCCCTAGGGCAGTCGACTGGTCAGTAGGTTTAAGGATAAAAGCCATTTTGGATGTTGGGAATTCAAATGTGGATTATCGGAAATGGCTTTGGGTTAAAGGTCTTGATTATGACTTCATATTCCTTGAATAGAGTGTTATCCCATGATTTAATAAGACTTTGTTGATAATCAAGGAAAATTGATAAGTGAATGTTTATCTAGGGTTAAGAAATAATAAGAGAAGAATTGAGTACAATTCATTGTGTAAATTGAAGATAGTTAGAATTGACAAACACATGGAATTATAGATGGAATTGAGAGTTGATATAAAATGCAAATCTTTTGAGGAAATTAGAATGTACCAAAAGTCAAGCACACTTGATATCTTCATGAAATCATATTTTTCTAGGATAGGGTATATCCTAGCAAGTGTGCTTGCAAATCTTGAGTTTTTCGAGTTTTGTTGAGTTCTTTTTGGCACAGGGATAAGGTTGCTTGGGGGCAATCCTTTAATGGTGGCAAAGGGAGAAGAACTTGGTTGTTAGGTTGGGTAGAACCTAACTTGAGTTATGGTGTTAAGTTGGGTAGAACTTCACCTAGGAAAATTGAAAATTGGTAGAAGGCATAGGCTAAGGGGGAGGTTACCTCCTTGTTTGCCTTAATTTTCATAAGAAAATTTTTGAGTTTTGTGTCAGACTTGGGAATGGTGATAGATACATTGTGGAATGTATTTTTCCCAAGTAGGTATGGGTACCATAAATTTCTCCACGAAATTTGGAAATTTTTAGAGAATTGTGAAATTTCTGGCACAATTCTGAAATTGGTCAGAAAATTGATAAATCAAAGTATCAGTCGACTGCCCTGGGGGCAGTCGACTGGTCAGGGCTGGTGTGGGTATCCAGCAGCTGACTTGGGTCAAAATGATGGAAAGCAAGTGTATGGGGGGTTAGTACACGTTATTTAGGATCATTAGGGATTAAAAAATCTGATAATTGGGATATTATTGAGGTCTTTTTGATGTATGGCAAAGGGGGAGAAGTGTTAGGTTTAAGTTGGAAAACCAAACATACCTTTGCTAGAAACCCTAGGTTTAGGTGGACTTGAGATTAAGGGGGAGCATGGTTGCCCATTCTTAGCGTAAGGGGAACCTGGGAGAGGTTCTTAAAAAACCTTTGTAAGTCCAACGTAGGGGGAGCTTGGGAGAAGCTTTGAAAAGTCCATTCTGGTGAAAAATAGTAACTTGGAGGGTTAGGTGTGGAAAAGTCCTAGCTTGGAGGGCTAGGTGTGAAAATTCCTAACTTGGGAAGTTAGGTGTGGGAAAATTCTTAACTTGGAGGGTTAGGTGTAGGATGCCTTGGGATAGGATCCATTTTTGCATTGCATATGCATTGTTTTTGCTATTGACTACTATTTTGCTTTTCCTAACTTAAATGTATTGCCAAATATCAATAAGAGGGAGATTGTTGAGGCAATCTGTGGTCCGGAGTGAACAAGTGTTTTGATGTTTGGGCAAAGGGTTTAAGTTAGGTTTACCCTTGTTATCGTATATGTGTATGTTGAGTGTGCAAGTTGTACAGGTTACACATATTGAAGATGTATTAGTAAAGGTGAAGGAGCTAATTTTTCCTGCGGATTTCTATATCTTGGACATGGAGGGGGACTACCTAGCACATAGATCTCCACTCATTCTTGGGAGACCATTCTTGAAGACTGCAAGGACAAAAATTGATGTATATGCAGGCACACATTCGATGGAGATAGGAGACACAGTTGTACAGTTCAATATTTTTGATGCTATGAAGCACCCCAGAGAGGATCACTCTATTATGAGCATTGACATTCTAGATGAGTTGGATGATGCAGATTCATTAGATGAGGGAGCTTCATTTGGTATTTTCAGAGGGTATTTTAGTTCAGAGGAGGCTGAGGAGTCAAGTGGGAAAAATTAGCTCCTTCACCTTTACTAATCTGCAGGAAAAATTAGCTCCTTCACCTTTACTAATACATCTTCAATAATTCCAGCTGGGTGGGTCTGACTCCTGTCTGCTAACTGAATAACCACTCCTGTAGGCTGCAGAGGTCCAATACCAAGTATCTAAAAAACTGATCTAGGCATCACATTAATAGAGGCTCCCAAGTCCAGCATAGCATCATGAAAGAGAGTCCTCCTAATCTCACAAGACACAGTAAATACCCCTGGATCTTCACATTTCTGAGGAATAGAATGGATAAGGGTTGAGACATTCTTCCCTAAACTGACCAACTCATTTTCCTTCAGCTTCTTCTTGTGAACACACAAATCCTTGAGAAATTTAGCATACTTGGGAATTTGCTTGATCATGGTCAACAAAGGCACATTAATCTCCACCTTACTGATAAGTTTAACAAGCTCATTATACTCCTTGGCCTTCTCCTCCTCTACATGCTTTTTAGCTTGAGTCTTGCGCTGTGGAAAGGGTAAAGGGACTCTTGATTCCTCCACTTGAGCTGAAACTTTTGGAGTTGAGACTTGAGCTGGAATTTCACTAGATGTAGCTGCTGTAAGCACACTTCCCTCACTGATTTCTCCTTCATTTTCCACCAAAATCACAGGATCAATTGAAGAAGGAGTTAGGCTTGAACTAAGATCACAACCAATTGATTTAGAAGACATTTCAGGGCTGTTTTGAGCTGGAAAACTAAGTGCTGATTGGTTTTCATAAAATTCAGCCCTTGGAGTGCTTGGACTTGAAGCAACCTTCCCACTCCTCAAAGTGATGGCACTAACATTTCCCTTTGGATTAGGAGTAGCTTGAGAAGGTAATTGACTTGATCCTTGGGCTTGCATTTGATTCATCCCACTAGCTAATTGTCCAATGTGTCTCTCAATGTTTTGAAGGATAGAATCATTTTTTTGTTGACCTTGTTGTTGTTGCAAAATTTGTTACATCATCTCCTCTAGCCTTTGTTGTTGAGCATTCAGCCCACTAGAACCTCCATAACCTCCTAGATTAGCATGGGTCTTCGGTTGGCCTTGGAAGGAAGAAGTAGGTTGCTGAAAATTGTGACCTTTCTGTGAGTTTTGAAATTGAGGTTGTTGGGGCTGATTAAATGGTTGAAATTACTGTTGAAATTGTTAGAAATTAGGCTGGGAATTAGGTAGATGTTGCTGAAAATTGTTGCTCTGAAAACTCTGGTTTTGGGGTTGAAATTGTTGTTGTGAGGGCTAAAATTGTGGAGTCTGAAAACTTTGATTATATGGTTGAAAACCTTGCTGATTATGATGAAAACCTTGCTGAAAATTCTGGAAACTTTGCTAAAATTGCTGTTGTGACTGATTGAAAGGTTGGTTTTGTTGAAAATTCGAATAGGGCTGCTGAAATGCTTGAGAATGCTGCTGGAAACTCTGAATAGGCTGTTGGAAATTTTGGAAAGTCGGCTGGTTTTGATGGAAGGGCTGTTGTGAGGCATTTTGTTGATTGAAAGAATTCCCATACTTCAAGTTAGGGTGATCCCTAAAACCCGGATTATAAGTAGATGAATAATGGTCATTCTTTGCTTGAAATTGGCTTCCTCTAGTCAAAGCTGCTAATGATTCATCTTGTTGTAGGTTTGAACACAAATCCGAGTTATGCTCTTGACTTGTACAAATGCTACACAACCTCATCACTTGATTTGTAGGTGAAGGTACCGAAAAATTCTGATTTTGGCTCACATTGTTCAATGCCATTTGCTTCACCAAAGAAGTTAAATCCGTCAAAGAACTCTTGATCTCCTTTTGTTCATTAGAAACCATTTGGACCTCATTCACTCCTCTAGTGGAAAGAGCTCTACTTCCAAATTGTTGTGAATTCTCTGCCATGTTTGAAATTAATTCCCTAGCCTGATCTGGAGTCTTGTTCACTAAAGCTCCTCCAACTGCAGCATCAATCATAATCCTATCCATCTGAAGTAAACCCTCATAGAAATACTGAATAAGGAGCTGCTCACTGATCTGATGTTGGGGACAACTTGAGCACAGCTTGTTGAATCTCTCTCAATAATCATACAAGGTCTCTCCCACTACTTGCTGAATACCACAGATACTTTTTCTGATAATAGATGTTCTGGAGGATGGAAAGTACTTCACTAAAAAGGCCTTCTTCATGGCTATCCAACTTGAAACGTGTCTGGTAGGCAAATAATAGAACCAATCCTTAGCTGCTCCAGTCAAAGAAAATGGAAATGCCCTCAACTTGATATCCTCTTCAGAAATCCCTTGAGGCTTCATGGTGGAGCAGACTACATGGAACTCATGCAAATGTCTGTTTGGATCTTCTCCAGATTGTCCTTGAAATTTAGGTAGTAAATGAAAAAAGCCTGATCTCAGCTCAAAGTCACCAGCTAGCTCTGGGTAGGCAATACATGAATACTAGAAAGCATCATCAGGTGTTGTAAGCTCCTTCATAGTTTTTTGGTGTTTTGCCATAGGACTGCTTAATTGAGTAGAAAAATTATCAATAGTTTCTGAAATTCAGCCTTGATTTCTCCTTGCTCTGAAAGTCCTCTCAATCTCTGGATCAAACTCCTCAAGATCACCACCAACAGTCCTGGTCATAAACCAAACAAGAAATAACAGCAAATGTATATAGAAAAATAAAGCAAATAAAATAGATCACAAAAATATGAAAATAAGCACACAAGCTAAAATCAAACAAACTCAACTAGTGTTTTCCCGGCAATGACACCAAAAATTTAATGACTGCCCAATAACAAGTGTCACGAATGAGCCTCAAATTTAGATATTTATAAGTTGAAAATCCTTAGCTCACAAAGTTAAAATGTAGTATAGGGGCCTCAAGTCATATTTTTCCAAGACTAGTTAAGAGTGTTTAACTAAAGCTTGAAATTGTTGTCGTTTGATATTTTGGGTTTTCAAATTAAAATGGGGGTTTGGTTTGCAAATATGAATAGTTAGCAACTTGAAACAAACTGAACTCACCTAGAGCAGGAAATGGATTAGGAAATTGCGAAAACTATGTTTAACCTCTTTGAAACCTAATCAAGGAAACTAAACTTATCCCTAATTGAGAACTAAGCAATTCAATTTGATACTATGAAATTAAAAGTTCAAGAGCTGATAACAAAAGCAGGAAAGCTTAAAATAAGAAGCTAAATTGTAGAAATTTGAAATTAGAACAAAACTTACTAACGAAAACAGAATTTAAAGAAGCTGTGACCTGCCTGATCGGTCGACAGACTGATCAGATGTAAGCCTGATCGGTCAAACATACTGATCAGAGTCTATCCAGATCAGGCAAATAGACCGATCAGTTACTGAAAGTGAGCTGATACAGAGTAAAGCAATTACAAAAATGAATTCAAAATCGAAGTCTAAACTACAAATCAAGTTCTTAACCAAGAATTCCATCTTGCCATCACACAAGAGTCGAGCAAAGAACCCCCTAGCTCAAAAATCAACAAGAAACCAATTCCGACAGTCGATTTGCGTTGGGTTGGAGCGCAGCTGAACTCCTCTTCTGATCTTCTCCTTCTCGATGGATCGGATGGCGATTGTGGCTTCAGAACGCTCAAAACTATTCAGAGAACCCTCTAAATGCTCTGAGAACTCCGATCGATAAAGACGTTCAATCAGGAGTTGATTGGACGAAGCAATCTCTGGCGAAACCCTCACCGGAGTTTGGCAGCAACGAGATGAAATTGGAAACTTCTTGGGAATCGATCTTGTGATATGGAATCTGGAATATGACTCGGATCTGCAGTGGTCACGCAAGGAAATCGAAGAAGAAAGCTCAAGAACAGATGAACTGGGAAGAATAGAATTCGCGACGACCCGAGCTCATGCGGAAAAGTTTGTTTAAATTAATCCCATTTGAATTTGGACGGCTGTGATCATCCTCACCTCATCCGACGGTTGGATCATCTCAGATCTGAACCAAACTTCCCAGATCTCCATCAATGGTCAGGATCTGCTCCTCCTCAGCTTGGATCGATCAGATCTACAACGGGTGGCTCAGATTGCTCTGATCTTTGAATGGACGACTTACACCCTCTTAAGCTTGACCCAAAGGCTGGATGATCTTTGATTTGGACTAAATTTCAGATCATGATCTATGGTCTTGATTAACTCTATCTTGAGCTCAGATTGATCAGAAGTTGACAGATGGCTCAGATCTCGCCATTTCTTGATCGGACGACCCATATTAATCCAATGTTTGATCATCTTGATCTGAATCCAATTCTAGCTCAAACTCGATCCAATCTGATCCAGGTCCATGATCATTCAAAGCCTACAAAATTAGTTCAAATTTTAATGCCACAATATCTCGAATATAGAAAGAATTGAATTCAAATCTAAATTAGACATATATCATGGGACCTAATGTAAATACAAGATTAAGCATATAAAAGAGATCAAAATATGAATCTGAGAGCCTAAAATGATTAACAAAATGGTAATTATCAAGGCCACCTTCGTCGGTTGATGGAGAGGGGACGCGACCAGTTGATGGGGATAGCACGCTAGGTTCATCATCGCAAACGTTGGCACCGGGCTACCCTTGAGCAAGGAGAGGGATCGTCGACACTGCTCACGCAGTGAGGGTTCATCTCCGACCATTATTCCTTTCGGTAATTTTGTGGCCTTCCTGCGATTGCCACAAAATTGTGGATCTTTCGCCCTGCTCTTGTTCTTGTGGGATCGTTGTAATCGATAGAGGGGAGGTGAATAGCGATTACTAAGGGGGCGCTTGGTATACATTCGACAATGGGAATGGTAATGAGTTTTGATTGAGGGGTTTATGGGTTTAGTGATAACCTAGTGGGGGCTGAGTTATAAAATCAGGGGTATCATATCCATATGTTGATTCAGATTCCCGTATACCAAGCATCATAAATGGGAATGAAATAGATTTCATTCTCATTCCCGCCATCTAAACTCGCTTACCAAGCACCCCCTAAAAGTTTTCGGAAAAGAGAATATGCAGTGGAAAAATAAAAGAAACAATACTAACATAGTTTCTTTTTACTTGGTTCAGAGTCTTTTACGGCTCCTACTCCAAGACCCACAGTCCTTGATTGTTTTCGTTGGGCAATTCTATACCTCGAATAAGATGTACAAATGTATAACTTGAGAACAGAATTAAACAGTGAAATTAAAAATATATCGTCGACACTAAAGTGTTTGTGAGGCATCTCAGACAGCGTGTCGTCATTCTTGATTGTTCTCGGCACGGGAAACACGAGCACTGAAGAAATACAGAGAGTATTGGAGTGCTTGTGTGGCAAGTAAGCTGTCGTGAGATGTGTTCTGGAAGAAAAGGGGTGAAACCCCTTATATAGGCAGTTCTCAGGCGCCTCGGCCTCTTGGGCGCCTGCAACGTGTCGCAAATCGAGCGCATCCTTATCCGCAGACACGACCAAAACTCTATCTCTCAGTCTTGGGCGACTGGGAATTCTATGGCGCCTGATGGCTCACGGGTGCCTGAGATGCTGACGTGGTAACCTGCCAGCTCAGCCTCTCACCCACTGGAAACGCCTCAACACAGGCGCCTGTTACCTTTTAGGCGCTTGGGATGCAGCAGTTACTCCCTTTCACTCTTGCAACCAGGGATAGTCTAAGAACAATATAACATTAACAATAAATGTATGTATAACAACCGGAGGTGTCTTATTCTGACTTTGGATTTCAAAATGAAACCCTAGGTCGAACAGACACGTACTGTTCCCTCTTCCGGGGAACACGTCCTCACCTACTCCTCTTAGGAGAAGTTACTTTTTGCCAACCGACTCCTCTGGTTAGACATTTTCTCGGCCTCTGAGACTGTCGAATCTTGAGATGTCTGTACCTCGACCCACCTTTACTTCTGTCTGCAATCCTCGCTCGGCTAAGACTTCTGCCCGATCTTCTGGATCAGGGATTCGGTGCCCAACCCTCGATTAGGTTGTCTTGCCCAGTCCTCGACCAGGACTTCTTGCTTAACCGTGCAGGTCAAGACTTCATGCCTAGGAGAACTTGGACTTTCCTGCACACTTGGTAAATCCATTAGATCACAATATAAACTTAATTTTGAATCCTTTGCCATTATCAAAACCAGGTTCGATTTGGTGCTTCCGACACTAATAATCTCTCTCTTTTTGATTTATGGCAACATAGTTTAAAAGTTAAGTTAAAAAATGAAAAAGAAATATATCACATTTATGCACTGGAAGGAAAGAAATCTCTTCTACACTCCCCCTTGATTAGTACTCTCCCCCTTTCCTTAGAACATTTTTAATATTTTTGAAAAAACTTAGCAAAAATTTAAAATATTGCATAAAACTCTCTTTTAATTGAAACTCTCCTCCTAAAGCTTTTGAAAATATACAATTTTCTATTTTGAAAAGTTTCTCTAAGTATTGAAAAGAAATCTATGTATGATTTCAAATTTAGTTTTAAAAAAAACTTCTAAGTGTAAAACATCTGAGAAAAACTTTAAATGAAAATATTTTTGAAAGCTTCTAAAGTTTTTCTTAAAAAGAATTTTCTGAAAAGAATTTTTAGAAAAACATTTTGAAAAACAAAGTTTTTTTTCAGAAACAAAGTTTTCTTTAAATTTTACTTTTACTTTATAGAAAAAGAGGAAAAAATAAATTTTTAACTTCACTTTTTCTACTCTCCCCCTTTGTCATATATCAAATTTTTTTTGAAAAGTATGTTTGTTAAAATTGTGTATCAGAGCCAATTTGCTTTGCAAAAATAAGGGGGAAAAATGACAAGTTGCAAGTAATACTTTATAAACAGAACTAAACTAAGTGAATAGAAGTAGTTTGACCTAAGTAATAAGTTTTGAACCTAGTTAATATTCTAGTGAGTTCAAGCATGAAAAAAAAATCATAAAAAAATAGATCAAATCAATTTTCTTTTGGTTTCTGTGTAACCCAGTTTGCTATTCGCTAACTGTTATATAACAGTAACTTTCACTTGGGTTAGTCAAATTAAGTAGTCTGATCAAGTTAGATTTTCTAAGCTTGATTACTTATCATGATTGTTGTTCAACTGTATTTATTGTCCCAACTGCTCTTGATGCACTGACTTAAAGCATCTTGAGTCAAGGCATAGACCTAAGCATCACAACCCAATCTAGATTATCAATCAAAGTATCCTTATCTGCTTATGAGATGCCGACTTCTAGATTTATAGGAGCATGCAATGCTAGGGTTAAGTCCTAAGCTAAGTTCATTTTGTAGAAAAACCCTAGTTTTTGAAGGTGGTAATTTTGAAAAAAAAACTAAGTCAAAAAAATCCTTTTTAAAATAATATGATTTTAAATACACATTTGCAAGATAATAGAAAAAAATAGTTATAATAAAAATAGTCCAATTCTACTAAACACATCCCTATCTACCTTCTTAGTGAACTAAACTCAGACTCAGGTAGTGGTTTAATGAAAATATCGGTCAGGTTAGATTTGAAGTCTATATGTGTAAGTACGATTTCACCCTTAGCTACGTGATCCCTAACAAAGTAGTATTTAACTTCAATATGCTTAGTTCTGGAATGATGAATCAGATTTTTTGTAAGATCAATTGAACTTATATTGTCAATAAACACTCTAGTTTGGGTATAATCTAGGTTGAAATCCTTAATGGTATGCATCATCCATAAAAGTTGGGTTCGCATTCCCCTAGGGTAACATATTCTGCTTCAGTTGTAGATAAGACAACACAATGTTGCTTTCTACTGCACCAACTAACTAGACTTTGTCTTAGTAACTGACAGCTCCCACGGGTACTTTTTTAATCTAATTTACAACCTGCATAATCTGAGTCAGAAAATCCTAATAACTCAAAATTGGACGTCCTAGGGTATCAAATACCTACATTTATGATGCCCTTAATATATCTAAGGATCCTTTTAACTACAGTTAAGTGAGACTCCTTAGCCCAAGTTTGGTATTGACACAAACACCTACTACAAAAAGAATATCATGTCTACTAGCAGTTAGGTAAAGCAAACTTTCTATAGCACTTCTATAATACTTTAAATCAATTGACTTGCCTTCAGGATCATTATTTATTTTGGCCTTTGTGGACATAGGAATACTTAAATTCTTTGAACTATCCATTTTAAATTCTTTATTAATTCTTTTGCATATTTTGATTGGTGAATATAGTTTCCATCCTTGGTCTATTTAATTTGTAAACCTAAAAAGAAAGTTAATTCACCTACTAAGCTCATTTCAAATTCGTTTTCCATAATTTAATAAAGTCTTTTAAGAAATTAGTGTTCGTTGATCCAAAAATTATATCGTCTGCATAGATTTGAGCTATAAAAATGTCTTTTTATAAAATCTTAACAAATAGGGTTGAGTCAATTTGGCCTTGGTTAAAACCTTAAGAAATTAGATAGGTGGATAGTCTTTCATACCAAGCCCTAGGTACTTGTTTTAACCCATAAAGGGCTTTCCTAAGTTTGAATACATGATTAGGGTAGTCAAGGTCCTCGAAGCCTGGGGGTTTCCCTATATAAACTTTCTCTTTTATAAAACCATTCAGGAAGGTAGACTTGACATCCATTTAGTATAACTTGAATCCCCTATAGGCTACAAAGACTAGTAGCATCCTAATCGACTCAAGTCTAGCTACAGGGGCATAGGTTTCATCAAAGTCTAACCCTTCAACTTGACTGAATCCTTTTGCTAATAAGCGAGCTTTGTTTCTTACTATCTTACCTTGGTCATTCAATTTATTCCTAAATACCCATTTAGTTTCTATAATGGATTTACCTTCTGGTTTAGGTACTAAGTCCCAGACTTGGTTTCTATCAAATTGGGCTAATTCTTCTTGCATAGCAATGATCCAGTCTGGGTCTGGTAAGGCTGCTTCTATAGTTTTTGGTTCTATTTTTGAAATTAGAGCAACCTGACTTAGGTTCCTATAGGAAGACCTTTTTCTGACCCCTAAGGTTGGATCACCCATAATTTGGTCAGTTGGGTGATTTAATCTCGGATTCTTAGATCTCCTAGTACTTGGTTCAGCCTCAGGTCCAGCTGGTAGATTTTGGGTTGGAACAAGAATAGGTTGAACAATTTGAATTGGTTCAACCATTGGTTCAATTATTGATTCACTTGTTGGTTCAATTGTTGGATCAATTTCTTCTTGGTCTTGATTCAAAGTAGTTGGATTTGATGAGTTAATTAAGTTGATTGGGTTAGGTAAAATAGTTGGTTTTGTTATAATTTCTTCATCAAATATAACATTCGTGGTTTCTTCAATTTTTAGGGTATGTTTGTTATAGATCCTATATGCCCGACTCATGGATGAGTACCCTGTAAAAATTCCTCGGGTTGATTTTGATTAAAATATTCCAAGGTAGTCTTTTGTATTTAGGATATGTACCTTACACCCAAACACTTTTAAATAATCATATGAACACGAATTATTAACTCGCAAAGCATGCCATAACATGTATATGTATCAGGTAGACATTACAAGCATGAGCGTGGCAGTGTAGCAAACATGCAGATCATAGTCATATAAACAGCATGACATCAACAATAGGCATACTATCAGGAGAGAAAAACATAATCATGACAATATAACACAATTTCAAATAGTAGTCATCATAGCATCATCAAGTAGAATAAAACATGCATCAGCATCATAAAGAGTAGGTCATAAAATACCCTAAGACATAACACGATGCAAGTCACAGGCATCGAAATCCAGAGACGTGTGGCACAAAGCCACACTAAGCAAGTCAAGGGCATACAGCCCAAAAGTCAAACATGTCAAGTACATCATGAAAAGAGACAATAAACATCCAAGCTCAATGATCAGCTGGTGGGTCAGTAGGAGCACAGGACCCTGGTGCAGTACTCGATGAAGGTGCACCTCCTGGAAATATATGGCTGTGCCACTCATCATACCATGTCTTCTGGAGGGCACGGGTCCCAGAGATGTCAGTGTCAATCGCTGTCAATCTGTGCTCAATAGAGCTGAACCGTGATCGGGTCTCCTCGCGGAAAGCCTCTCGCAATTGAAAATCCTGCTGCAAGGTCTGATCCAGCTCCGCGATCTGCCAGCGAAGATCAGGCTCCGGCTCGTCGTCATACTCGTCGTCAGCAGGAAGAGCATCGTGTGGTGCCTGAAACTGTGGTGCTCCGCCAGGCAGCTCACCAAGTCCGCGTCCATCCTTCCATACCAAGACCCCATCACGCTCACGAATGATAATACCAGACTTTGCAAAAGCCCGCCGACCCAAACGACAATCTTGCTTAACCATGGGCACGGTCCTGCCCTTGGAGACATCAACACCAACTGACATAAGCCAATCAGTGATGATGTGACCAAAAGGCATATAAACCGTGCGACGGCTAGGCTCACGGTAGGATAGGATAGACTGAAAAATGCTCTCCATGATATCAAAGTCCATCCGGCAATGCATGCCGTAGAGCATGAGGTAGTGGTAGGGTCGGATCTCGGCCAACAGCTTTGAAGTAATGGGCAAAATGCAATTTGTGATGATCTTGAAAAGGACATAATCAGTTGGAGTAAGGAGGAGGGCAGCAAAAGTGGGGAAAACTGGACCCAATTCGTCAAGCCCGGCAGGGCGAGGATGATCAAAAAAGTGCTGATAGATAGAGTCAGGGGTAACATCTGCGAACGGTGCTAGCAGAGGATCAGGAAGTTCAGGATAGATCGAATAAAGATTCGGTGATCGTCGACCACCCAAGTATTCTGCCAAAATCTCATATGAAAAATCGAGATTCATCTTCCCGACACGAGTAGTGAACTCGAATCCCCCTTGAGGACCTTGTTGTAGGTTGTTGTAAAATTCAGAGACGAGGTCGTAATTTATGGTCCGTTCCAAGGAAAGAAGAAAACCCAGATTGTAGTAAGTGACAATCTCCATGACAGAGGGACAGAACTCAGTTAGGAAGGGAACATCAATAGATCTGCAGGGTAATAGTTTGAATGTCCTAGCTTGAAAGGCCTGTTCACAGGCCGCATTTGGGAACCTGGAGCTAGAAGAAGGCTGTGGCCTTCTGGAAGGGGCAGAGGAGGAAGGAGCTTTCCCCCTCGAGCTGCCCTCAGCAGCTTCCTTGCCCTTGGATGACTTTCTAAAGGGTTTTGAATTGATCATGACACAGAATTCAAATTATTTGATAAGATCGATCAAACAAAACAAGAATTGATCATATAAGATGATACCCAATCAAAAGATAGATAAAATTGATCATAGACATAAGGTGAGAAAGTAGGGTCACGGGCAAAGGATCACGGCACAACAGCAAGAACAAGAACCAAAACATGGTTAGCTTCACAAACACGTATTATAGATTGATTCGAATGAAAAACCAAAGCAAGAACTTACTTTGGTGCCATGGGTGAGCTTGCGCAAGGGAGGAAGAAGCTAGTTCCTCAAGGTTGAGAGAGAAAAAGGCCTGCGCAATAGAAACTCTCGGACGCAGAGAGCTTGGAATAAGTGGGGAGCGCGCAGGGAACAGGAAGACACCAGTAGGGATCTCCGCAAGAAATCGCACGCACGAAGTGGGAGAGACGCAGGAGAGTGCTCTCACTCAAGCAAGGTCGCGCAGATGAGGAGTTTCGGCGCTGAAAAGGGTTTTGCGAAATTAATCGGTTGGTGGATCGGTCCACTAACCAGAATTTAATGCGTTTGAACGGATCACCGTTCGATCTGATCGCACCCAGACCGATCAGGCTATAGCCTGATCGGACTGGCCCGGTCCTGATCGGTCGGATGACCGATCAGACGCGCTCCTGATCGGTCAGTTGACCGATCAGGATACGAACAGTAGGGTCTGGAGGAAAACTGCTGGGCTCCCTGATCGGTCTGTGGACCGATCACCATAGGGTGCCAGATCGGTCCAGGGACCAATCCAGGCTAGCTCAGTACACTTAGTCAAATTCCGGAAGATCACGGCTTGCCTCGCTGATCGGTCTGTGGACCAAACACCACAGGAAGAAGCCAGATCGGTCCAGGGACCGATCAGCCCTATGCCTGATCGGTCCGGTGACCGATCAGGGTTCCTGGTATTCCCTGATACGAACTGAAATGTTCAGTTTCAGAAATTCTAAAACTTTTCAACCAAGATCTGATGAACTTTATCAAACTTGGACATGATTTCCTGACTAAAATTGATCCCTTAACAAGAATCAAAGGTCCTTATAGGTTCAACAATCACTTTGACCCATACAAATGGAGTCAAACTCAATCAACAATCAATCAAGCAAAATCAATCATGTTTGAGTCAAATCCAATGTTCCAATCAAGTTTCCTTGATTGGAATGTCCAAGTATGATCAAGGAGCCATATACACATATGTTATGCAATGGTTTTCCCCATACTTGGTCACCACCGTGATTATTATCTCGTCAACTTAATTTCTCAAGGGATGCATTGACATTTTGAGAAATTGAGTTGATCCTAACACCTCACCCCATGTCTAGCAAACAAAAATGTTTTGGTAAACCTTATAGTTTGTGTGAGATGTCCCCAAAGTTACCCAATTGATTCCCAACAATTTCGAAATAATCATGAAGGGTTTTGAATGCAATTTGAAAATTATGAAGCGCGACACATTCCCAATTCCCGTCTTAGGAAACTAAATTCATTTTCGGAAAGTGGTTTAGTGAAAATGTCAGTTAGGTTTGACTTGGACTCTACATGAGAGAGTATGATGTTCCCCCTAGTTACATGATCCCTAATGAAGTGGTGTCTTACTTCAATATGTTTTCTCCTAGAATGATGGACTGGATTCTTGGTTAAGTTAATTGTGCTAATGTTATCACATAACACTTGCACATCCTTGTAACTCAATCCATAGTCCTCTAAGGTATGAATCATCCACAACAATTGCGATACACTCTCTCCCATGGCGATATATTCTGCCTCGGTAGTGGAAAGAGCAACACAATGTTGCTTCCGACTCGACCAACTTACTAAGGATGAACCTAAGAATTGACAGCCCCCACTAGTGCTTTTCCGGTCCAACTTACATCCAGCGTAGTCGGAATCCGTATAGCCAATCAAGTCAAAAGATTCGGTACGGGGATACCAAAGACCTACACCAATTGTGCCCTTGAGATATCTCAAAATTCGCTTAACAGCAATTAAATGAGAATCCTTGGCACAAACTTGATACCTAGCGCACATACCTACAGCAAATAGTATATCTGGTCGACTGGCTGTGAGGTATAGCAGACTACCTATCATGCTTCGATATTGAGTTAGATCAACGGGTTTACCACTCTCATCATTGTCTAATCTTGTGTTTGTAGCCATGGGAGTGGTTACCTCTTTTGATTCACTCATATTGAATTTTCGAAGCATTTCCTGTGTATACTTTGATTGGTGCACATGGATACCATCGCGAGTTTGCTTGATTTCAAGTCCAAGGAAGAAGGTCAATTCTCCCACTAGACTCATTTCAAACTCACTCTCCATGTGTCCAATGAACTCATTTAAATAGCCCCTATTGTTTGAGCCACAAATTATGTCATCGACATATACTTGGGCTACAAATATATTGTCACCATCTCTTCGTAGAAATAGTGTAGGGTCTATTTGACCTCTAACGAAGCCCTTCTCAACTAGGAATGTCGACAACCGCTCATACCAAGCCCGGGGTGCTTGTTTAAGGCCATAAAGTGCCTTTTTGAGCTTGAACACGTGGTTTGGAAATTCGGTACTCTCAAACCCCGGAGGTTGTTCGACATAGACCTCTTCTTTAATCAAACCATTTAGAAAGGCCGATTTGACGTCCATTTGATATAATTTGAAACCACGATGTGCTGCAAATGCTAGCATCAATCGGATGGACCTAATCGTGCCACAGGAGCATAAGTCTCATCATAATCAAGGCCTTCAACTTGACTGTAGCCCTTAGCTACCAAGCGTGCCTTGTTTCTAATGATTTCTCCCTTATGGTTCAATTTGTTCTTGAAGACCCATTTGGTTCCAATAATGGAGGTCTTCTTGGGTCTAGGGACTAAGTACCAAACTTGACTCCTTTCGAATTGACCTAGTTCATCTTGCATTGCAATGATCCAATCGGGATCATTTAATGCTTCATCAATTTTCCTAGGTTCAATTTCGGAAATTAGGGCAACTTCATTAGCCTCATTCCGGAAGAATGATCTAGTTCTAACCCCCTGACGGATGTCTCCAACAATTTGATCTTGGGGATGACTAGAGGCTAATCTAGTTTGCCTAGGAGTTGGTGGTGCTTCTTGAACAGGTTCACTAGACCCAAGTTCAGCCTCAGAATCCGGCTGATCAGTGGGTTGTCTAGGTTCACCGTCATCAGACTCATCACCATCAACAACACTTGGAGTTTCATTCAAACTTAGTCTCCTAAGTTCGAGTTGAACTCCTTCTACATTTTCTGATTGGTCACTTGATTTTGGAACTTCTTCAAAGACCACATCAGCAGACTCTTCAACTAATCTAGACTTCTTGTTGTAGACTCGGTAGGCTTTGCTAACGAGGGAGTACCCGACTAGTATCCCTTCATCAGCCTTTGCCGTGAACTTTCCAAGATGATCCTTGGTGTTTAGGATGAATACCTTACAACCAAACACCCTAAGGTGTTTAACCGTAGGTGGTTTCCCAAACCAAAGTTCATGGGGAGTCTTTCCTAGAAACCTATGAATCAGGACTCTGTTTTGCACATAGCAAGCTGTATTTACAGCTTCGGCCCATAAGTAACTCGGGAGTGAGTACTCATTGAGCATGCTTCGTGTAGCCTCTTGGAGTACACGGTTCTTCCTCTCTACAACACCATTTTGTTGTGGTGTTCTAGGAGTAGAGAACTCATGTCTATAACCCTTATCTTGACAAAATTCTAAAAACCTTTGATTTTGGAATTCACCTCCATGATCACTTCTAATTGTCTTAATTGTTGATGATTTCTCATTTTCAACTCTTCTACAAAAAGAAATGAAAGTATCTAAGGTTTGGTCCTTATATTTTAAAAAGTAAGTCCATGTGTATCTAGTAAAATCATCAATGATAACAAAGCAATATCTACTTCCATTCAATGATATGATGGTACTACAATCAAATAGATCCATGTGAAGTAAATCTAATGCATTGGAAGTACTTACAGTGCTTTTACCTTTATGTGCAGATTTTGTTTGCTTACCCATTTGACATGCATCACATAATTTGTCTTTTTCATACTTGATGCTTGGTAAGCCTCGGACTAGCCCCTTGTTGGCCAGCTTCCGGATGTTCTTCATGTTGACATGTGCTAACCTCCGGTGCCAAAGGGTGGACTCTTCTTCTTTTGACATGAGACACTTAGCAAAAGCATTAGTAGCACTTTTAAATGAAATTTGATAAATATTGTCTACTCTTGCTCCTACTAGTACCGTGTCCAAGGTGTCATTTTGTCTAACTAGACATTGACTTGGTTGGAAGTCAATTGTGTAACCCGTGTCACACAATTGACTGACACTTAGGAGATTAAACTTCATCCCCTTGACTAGAAGGACATTTGAGATTCTAAGACATCCGGATATTTGAATGTCTCCTATTCCTATGACCTTAAGACTACCATTGTTACCAAATGATACATTACCTCTACTTTTCTTGTGAAGTGTGGTAAACAATGATCTATCCCCGATCATGTGTTTGGAGCATCCACTATCAACGAACCAAGTTGATAGGTGCTCCCCCTCAATCATAACCTACACAATTCGAAAAATAGAAGTTTTAGGTACCCAAACCTTGGGACCTAAAGCATCAACTAAACATGACTTAGGCACCCATGCCTTGACAACTTTCTTTTGAGTCTTGGGTGTCCTAGATTGTCTCATGTCAGTCCTAGACATGAGAGACACAAATGAGGATTCTTTAGGGCGGTAACCAATACCGGCCCTATTATAGACTGCCCTTTGGGCATTTAGAATCATATCTAGGGTCTTAGAGCTAGTTGAGAACTTCCCAAGAATATTCTTGAGCTTCTCAACCTCACTCTTCAAAGATTGGTTTTCCTCTACTAACAAGTTATCATGCAAGTCATTTACTTCCTCCACCTTGGAGGATTTCAAATTTTCAATTTCATGTTTCAATGATTTGATTTCATCTTCTAGCAATTCGACATGCAAATCATCAATGTTATCATCTCTAGAAGCCTTCAATTGATCAATTTCTAATTGCAATGCTTTAACTTTGTTTTTGGATTTCTTAAGCATACTAGTTAAACATGCAATTGCTCTATAACACTTTTCAAGCTCGGGAGAAGTTACCTCTTCATCATCCGAAGATGATGAAGCCGTGTTTGCGGAGCTTGAAGATTCATCACTGCTCTCCTCACCAAGAGCCATGAGAGCCACTTGCCTTGTGCTCTTCTCCTCCTTTTCTTCATCGGATGAGCTAGAGGATGACTCATCCCAAGAGGCCTTCAAGGCTTTCTTCTTCTTCTTGAATTTCTCTTCTTTTCATTTGGATTTCTCCTCCTTCTTCTTAAGCTTTGGACATTCATTCTTGAAATGCCCTTTCCTACCACACTCAAAACAAGATGCATTATTCTTATCAAGTTTGGATTCACTAGTGTTACCTCTACTTTTGAAACGTCGATCCCTTCGCATCATCCTCCTCACAAAGTTTGCCATCTCAGATGAGGAGGAGCCACTGCCATCATCCTCAGAATTGGACTCGGATTCGGAAGAGGATGAAGATGATGAGACCTCTTTCTCCTTCTTCTTCTCCTTCTTCTTCTTGTTGGTTCGGTCCCTGCAACTAAGGCAATCCCTTCTCCTTGGGGCCTTTGTTAGCCATTTCATGCAACTCCATCTCACAAAATAAATCATCTAATTTTACAATAGATAAATCCTTGGATACTTTGTAGGCATCCGCCATAGATGACCACAAAGTATTCCTTGGAAATGCTTTCAAAACATACCTCACAAGGTCGCGGTTCTCGACCTTTTCATCAATTGAATGAAGCCCATTGAGGACTTCCTTGAAACGACTATGAAGCTCACTTACCGACTCATTCTCCTTCATGGAGAGATTTCGAAGTTGGTTGAGGAACAAATCCCTCTTTGCGATTCTAGAGTCCCGGGTGCCTTCGTGAAGCTCAATGAGTTTGTTCCACAGGTCCTTGGCACTTGTGAAAGGACCAACTTTGATGAGTTGATCTTTGTTCATGCCACATTGTAGAGTGACCACCGCCTTCGCGTCGGCTTCACTCTTTCGTGTTTGTTCGGCAGTCCACCGTGAAGACTCGAGTTCTTTGCCTTCGTCATCCTTAGGAGGAATGAATCCCTCCTTCACCGCGAACCAAATATGGATATGCATCTTCAAATAGTATTCCATCTTTGATCTCCAATATTGGAAGTCAGCGCCATCAAAGAATGGAGGTCGGGTGGTGGAGAAGCCTTCTCTCAACGCCATCTTGTTGATAACTCTTAGATGTTAAGCCGTAAACATGAGCCCCAAGCTCTGATACCACTTGTTGGTGACGAGATGGCTAGAGAGGGGGGGGGGGTGAATATAGCCAACACTTTCTCTTTGAGAACTTAGCAAGTTTTCTGCACTTAGCTTATCAGTAGCACAGCGGAAGAAGCAAAGGAAAAACAAAACAGTGCAGTAAACTAAAAACAAAGATGAAAGCTAACAACCACAGCTACCAGATCGCTAACAAGAGGGTTTACAAGGTTCGGGGATAACTTGCCCCTACTCCTTGGCGTGCCCTTAAGGTGGGCGATCCCTTGATCGTCGGCAGATCAAGCCCCGGTGATCACCGGATATAAAGCAACCTCCTTCTCGTGGAGAAACCTCTCCACAGCGTTTCAATCAGATAATGTTTAAGCTCAATGAAACAACAAGAAAGATCTTACTCAAACACCCAGCAAAGAGAAGAACGCAGCAAGCTTCCCTGAGCTCCACCCAGTGGCGATCTCACACAAGAACCCTTCTTCGTGTCTTCCCACTGTCGGACTCCAAGCCTCTCGTTCTCTCCTTCAAGTGCTCGAGTAATGGATGATTGCTT
>JAGFNQ010002080.1:153333-189828 GCA_024364735.1 Boesenbergia rotunda | reverse complement strand
TATGTCTAACTAGACATTGACTTGGTTGGAAGTCAATTGTGTAACCCGTGTCACACAATTGACTGACACTTAGGAGATTAAACTTCATCCCCTTGACTAGAAGGACATTTGAGATTCTAAGACATCCGGATATTTGAATGTCTCCTATTCCTATGACCTTAAGACTACCATTGTTACCAAATGATACATTACCTCTACTTTTCTTGTGAAGTGTGGTAAACAATGATCTATCCCCGTCATGTGTTTGGAGCATCCACTATCACGAACCAAGTTGATAGGTGCTCCCCCTCAATCATAACCTACACAATTCGAAAAATAGAAGTTTTAGGTACCCAAACCTTGGGACCTAAAGCATCAACTAAACATGACTTAGGCACCCATGCCTTGACAACTTTCTTTTGAGTCTTGGGTGTCCTAGATTGTCTCATGTCAGTCCTAGACATGAGAGACACAAATGAGGTTCTTTAGGGCGGTAACCAATACCGGCCCTATTGTAGACTGCCCTTTGGGCATTTAGAATCATATCTAGGGTCTTAGAGCTAGTTGAGAACTTCCCAAGAATATTCTTGAGCTTCTCAACCTCACTCTTCAAAGATTGGTTTTCCTCTACTAACAAGTTATCATGCAAGTCATTTACTTCCTCCACCTTGGAGGATTTCAAATTTCAATTCATGTTTCAATGATTTGATTTCATCTTCTAGCAATTCGACATGCAAATCATCAATGTTATCATCTCTAGAAGCCTTCAATTGATCAATTTCTAATTGCAATGCTTTAACTTTGTTTTTGGATTTCTTAAGCATACTAGTTAAACATGCAATTGCTCTATAACACTTTTCAAGCTCGGGAGAAGTTACCTCTTCATCATCCGAAGATGATGAAGCCGTGTTTGCGGAGCTTGAAGATTCATCACTGCTCTCCTCACCAAGAGCCATGAGAGCCACTTGCCTTGTGCTCTTCTCCTCCTTTTCTTCATCGGATGAGCTAGAGGATGACTCATCCCAAGAGGCCTTCAAGGCTTTCTTCTTCTTCTTGAATTTCTCTTCTTTTCATTTGGATTTCTCCTCCTTCTTCTTAAGCTTTGGACATTCATTCTTGAAATGCCCTTTCCTACCACACTCAAAACAAGATGCATTATTCTTATCAAGTTTGGATTCACTAGTGTTACCTCTACTTTTGAAACGTCGATCCCTTCGCATCATCCTCCTCACAAAGTTTGCCATCTCAGATGAGGAGGAGCCACTGCCATCATCCTCAGAATTGGACTCGGATTCGGAAGAGGATGAAGATGATGAGACCTCTTTCTCCTTCTTCTTCTCTTTCTTCTTCTTGTTGGTTCGGTCCCCTGCAACTAAGGCAATCCCCTTCTCCTTGGGGCCTTTGTTAGCCATTTCATGCAACTCCATCTCACAAAATAAATCATCTAATTTTACAATAGATAAATCCTTGGATACTTTGTAGGCATCCGCCATAGATGACCACAAAGTATTCCTTGGAAATGCTTTCAAAACATACCTCACAAGGTCGCGGTTCTCGACCTTTTCATCAATTGAATGAAGCCCATTGAGGACTTCCTTGAAACGACTATGAAGCTCACTTACCGACTCATTCTCCTTCATGGAGAGATTTCGAAGTTGGTTGAGGAACAAATCCCTCTTTGCGATTCTAGAGTCCCGGGTGCCTTCGTGAAGCTCAATGAGTTTGTTCCACAGGTCCTTGGCACTTGTGAAAGGACCAACTTTGATGAGTTGATCTTTGTTCATGCCACATTGTAGAGTGACCACTGCCTTCGCGTCGGCTTCACTCTTTCGTGTTTGTTCGGCAGTCCACCGTGAAGACTCGAGTTCTTTGCCTTCGTCATCCTTAGGAGGAATGAATCCCTCCTTCACCGCGAACCAAGTATGGATATGCATCGTCAAATAGTATTCCATCTTTGATCTCCAATATTGGAAGTCAGCGCCATCAAAGAATGGAGGTCGGGTGGTGGAGAAGCCTTCTCTCAACGCCATCTTGTTGATAACTCTTAGATGTTAAGCCGTAAACATGAGCCCCAAGCTCTGATACCACTTGTTGGTGACGAGATGGCTAGAGAGGGGGGGGGGTGAATATAGCCAACACTTTCTCTTTGAGAACTTAGCAAGTTTTCTGCACTTAGCTTATCAGTAGCACAGCGGAAGAAGCAAAGGAAAAACAAAACAGTGCAGTAAACTAAAAACAAAGATGAAAGCTAACAACCACAGCTACCAAGATCGCTAACAAGAGGGTTTACAAGGTTCGGGGATAACTTGCCCCTACTCCTTGGCGTGCCCTTAAGGTGGGCGATCCCTTGATCGTCGGCAGATCAAGCCCCGGTGATCACCGGATATAAAGCAACCTCCTTCTCGGTGGAGAAACCTCTCCACAGCGTTTCAATCAGATAAATGTTTAAGCTCAATGAAACAACAAGAAAGATCTTACTCAAACACCCAGCAAAGAGAAGAACGCAGCAAGCTTCCCTGAGCTCCACCCAGTGGCGATCTCACACAAGAACCCTTCTTCGTGTCTTCCCACTGTCGGACTCCAAGCCTCTCGTTCTCTCCTTCAAGTGCTTGAGTAATGGATGATTGCTTCTCGATAGCTTGCTCAGAATGATGGAAACTTCAAGAACACAGCAAGCATGATGTGGAGAACTCAAGGCACAGGAACTCAAGAACACAAGCTGTAAGCTTTCGAATGTTTCTCTGCTTCCATCAAGCTGTCTCCCGTTCCTTTTTGTTTCTCCACCAAGCATCAAGTGACCTCATCTCCAGCAGCCTCCAGCTGCCTCACTGCCAACGCCAGCTACACTGAACCCTTACTGAACTTCCTGAACTCCCTCAGCCAAGCTTCAGTCAGCGGCTTCAGTCCTGCAGCTCCAGCCGTTGCAACCTGAGATGAGAAATGGACAAACCTTCTCCAAGGAAAGCCTCCATTGACTTCTCCTTGAGTGTTTGAATCCTCCCCTGTCACCTGCAGCTTAGTCAGAATATTAGAGCAGTATATCACACAGTAAATCAAGTATCAGAGGCAACCATCAGCGAATCGGATACGGTCAGACGCGATCAGAGCGTCTGACAGTGCAATTTGAATTAAAGTGATCGGTCACCCGACCGATTAGAGCGACTCCTGATCGGTCACCAGACCGATCAGGCTAGGTCCAGACTGATCAGGCTCCGTCCTGATCGGTCCCCAACGCTCAATCAGAAATCGCGATTTCTTTGTGACTTCTCCTGGATCGATCACCAGACCGATCCCAGGTTGTGGATCGATCACCCGAACGATCCACCCCTTTCTTGGGCGATTTCTGAGCTTCGCAGTCCAGACCTCCTGATCGGTCATCAGACCGATCAGACAGCCTCCTGATCGGTCACCAGACCGATCAGATCATGACCAGACCGATCAGGCTCCGTCCTGATCGATCATAGAGAGGAACCTACGACGCTTGATCGTTCTCCGGAACGATCTGCACAGTGATCCTGATCGGTCACCCGACCGATCAGGAGCAGTTCAGCAGGGGAACTCAACCTCACTGCTCGCTCCCTGATCGGTCACCAGACCGATCAGGAGCCAGTCAATGGGTGAAACGCATACTCCCTGATCGGTCACCAGATCGATCAGGAGCAGCACAGTAGGTTCCCAACCTCACTGTGTGCTCCCTGATCGGTCACCCGACCGATCAGTCATCGCTGGATCGGTCACCAAACCGATCCACGAAGGAGCAGCGTGCCAGAATCCCTGATCGATCACCAGACCAATCCAGGGACTCAGACTCAGCCCTCCAAGCTAAGTTTCCATCCACCTTAGCCCTCCAAGCTAAGGATTTTCCATCTAACTCTCCATGTTGGGAATTTCTACCTAACCCTCCAAGTTAGGACTTTTCACCTAGCCCTCCAAGCTCGGACTTTTCACCCAACCCTTCCGAGTTAGAACTCCATCTAACCTAGCCCTCCAAGCTAGGCACCTGACCCTCCAAGCCAGGACTTTTTCACCTAATTCTCCAGGATGGGAATTTGCACCTAACCCTCCAAGTTAGGACTTTTCACCTAGCCCTCCAAGCTAGGACTTTTCACCCAACCTTTCCGAATTAGGACTTTTCCAACACCTAGCCCTCCAAGCTAGGACTTTTCAACACCTAACCCTCCAGGTTAGGATTTTCCAGCACCTAGCCCTCCAGACTAGGATTTTCAACACCTAACCCTCCAGGTTAGGATTTTCCAACACCTAGCCCTCTAGACTAGGATTTTCCATACCATGCCTGATCCCCGATCAGGACTTAATCATAATCAATAATCATCCACCTAAACTTAAATCGGTGTCAACACCAAAACAACAATCAGGGCCAGACTGCATCAACAGAAATAACATGGTATTTACAATGTCTATTAATTCATCCTACTTTATTCAAGCATTTATTAACAAAGACTCTTTTAAAAGAAAATTCTACTTCTTGAAAACATAAAAATGAAACATGCAATGAAAGAAAATATAAGAAAGAACAAACTCCTCTTTATTTCTGGCGGTCGGAGTCTATAAAGAAATAACCTTCATCGTGGTAGTGGAGGAGTATGGGTAGCTAAAAAAATTTCCTTCATTTGCTCAATTTTATTTTGCATTACTCCCCCACACTTAGACTTTATAGCAATATGTTCAGGTGGTCGTGGACGATTAATGTTCAACATCCATTTTAGAGGTGGAGTGCTTCGAATTAAAGTAAGGTCATCTCCTCCCTCTTTATTCTTTTTAGAAAATCTTCCAGGAGGTTGAAGACTATCTAGATGGAGTACCCACTCAAGAAATCTCTGGGATCCTGCAAAACCATGTAAAACCTTTCTCATGCGTGTAGGGTAAGGTAAAAGTGTAATACCATCAATCTCTACATTAAATGTATCCAAAAATGCATCGCATCCAATAAAATCAATTTTTGGTACCTCAGTAAATTTTTCACAAGCAATTTCTACATAAGGTATATCAAGAAATGTTTCATAGCCAATAAAATCAATCTCTGGTACCTCCATAAGTTTTTCACACTCAATTTCAGCATAAGATATAGCAAGAGATTCTTCACAATAAACAACTTCAATTTCAGGCTTTTCTAAAAAAATTTCACAATCAGTTTTAGCATAATCTGTCTCAAGAATATCATAGCCATGAATAAAATCAAGCCTGGGTGCCTCTAAAGAATTTCCATAATTATTTTTCACAAATAATGTATCAATATATGCTTCACGTGCAATTCTAGACATCTCCCTGAAATTTTCTAAAGGAAAAGAAGAAATACTTACCTGATCGTGCTGAAACATGTTTGTTGGTTCTACAAGAAATACCTCCATCTCAGGCTCAAATTCTGGTAAACATTCAACTAGAATAGGTGATCCTTGGGTTCTTGCTCCCAGCATGCAAGTCCCTACACTTCTGGCTTGTCCTTTGAATTTTCTAATGTATTGGTCAATGGTGGTGGTCCCTGGGGCTCTGTGCAATCCCCTACACCTGTAGAATCATCTCCTGTGCATGTCTCCTTAGTAATACCTGCAACAACCTTATTAGAAAAAATAGGACTATCAATAGCAGTATCGTGGCAAAATAAAAAATAAGAAAATTCTGGTAAAGCTTCAGTTTTGAAATCAAGGCTGTCGCATGCTTTTCCATCCATCTCCTCAACTTCCTCTGAAATCAAAGCTCCTCCCTCTATGTCAAATGCAACATCATCAGCAATAAATTGTGCCTCAACAGTCTCATCTGCGATGTCTATGCTTATAATAGAATGATCTCCCCTAGGGTCCTTCATGGCATCGAAAATACTAAACTGGACTACTGTGTCCCCCACCTCCATCGAATGTGTGCCAGCATATACATCAATTTTTGTTCTAGCAGTCTTCAGAAAAGACCTTCCAAGGATAAGTGGGGATCTACGTGCAAGATACTCTCCTTCCATGTCTAGAATGTAGAAGTCTGTAGGGAAAATCAACTCCTTCATTTTAACCAAAACATCTTCAATAACTCCTGCCGGGCGGGTCTGGCTTCTATCTGCTAGCTGAATCACAACTCCAGTGGCCTGTAGAGGGCCAATGACAAGCATCTGGAAGACCGTCCTGGGCATGACATTAATGGAAGCACCTAAATCCAGCATGACATCATGTAGCGTGGTGCTCCCTATCTCACAAGATACAGTAAACATGTCAGGGTCTTCACATTTTTGAGGTATGGCATGGATGAGCGATGAAACATTTTTCCCCAAGCTGACCAACTCATTTTCCTTAAGCTTCTTCTTGTGAACACATAGATCTTTCAGGAACTTCGCATATTTAGGAATCTGTTTAATCATTGTTAGCAAGGGTACATTAATTTCTACTTTGCTAAAAAGTTTTACCAGCTCATTGTACTCTTTGGTTTTCTCCTCCTCCACTTGTCTTTTGGCTTGAGTTTTCCGCTGTGGAAAGGGCAATGGCACCCTAATTTCTTCCTCTTGAACCGAAGATGGAGGGCCTGATTTGTGAGCTGCTGTCCCCTTCGATGTAGTTGCTGTAAAATCTGTTTCGGGGCTGATTTGTGCTTCATTTTCCACCAAAATCACAGGATTACTTGTTGAGGGAGTTGAGCATGGGCTAGGGGTGGAATCAACTGATTTTGAAATGATTTCAGGGCTGATCGGTGATGAAATTGTTGGTGCTACCCTGTTTTCAGAAAATTCAGCTCTTGGACCATTTTGGGTTGATGCAACCTTCCCACTCCTCAAATAAATAGCACTAACATTTCCCTTTGGATTGGGAATCACTTGAGAAGGTAGTTGGCCTGATCCCTGAGCTTTATTTTGATTTATTTCACTAGCCATTTGCCCAATTTGCCTCTCGAGGTTTTGTATGGCGGCAAAAATATTACCCTGCTGTGATTGTTGGAATTGGGGTTGTTGGGGCTGAAAGGAGGGCTAAAATTGTTGTTGATAGGACTGATAATTTGGCTGGAATGTTGAGGATGTTTGTTGAGAATTATAACCTTGAAAACTCTGATTTTGAAATGGAACTTGTTGTGGTGAGGGCTGAAATTGATTGGGCTGAAATCCTTGATTTTGGGGCTGAAAATTTTGATTCCAAGGCTGGAAATTTTGCTGCGATTGTTGAACTTGCTGCTGTGAAAGTTGTTATTGCTGTGGATAATTCATATTTCCTTGGAACCCTTGTTGAATCCCATGAAATGGCTACTGAAATGTTTGCTGGATTTGCTGATTTGAAGGCTGAAATTGCTGATTTAGTTGCTGTGATTGCGGTTGTTGTGGCTGAACTTGCTGGAAAATTTGTTGGGGTTGCTGAAATTGTTGTTGTTGTGGGCTTTGGTGGTAAAAAGAATTTCCATACCTCAGATTTGGCTGATCCCTCCAACCAGGATTATAAGTAGAGGAGTAAGGGTTGTTTCTGGCTTGAAATTGTCCTCTAACCAATGCCGCTAGTGACTCATCTTGTTGGAGGTTAGGACATGAATCTGAATTGTGTTCTTGGCTAGAGCAAATACCACATACACTCATCACCACTTGACTTGGTTGTGGAGGCACCGGAAGAGTTGAATTTTTACTTGCAATATTGAGACCCATTTGCTTAACCGCTGATGTGAGCTTTACCAATGCATTCTTAATCTCCTTCTGATCATTAGAAACCACCTGAACTTCACTAACTCCTCTAGTAGATAATGCTCTGCTTCCAAACTGCTGAGAATTTTCTGCCATGTTCGAAATAAGCTCCCTAGCTTGATTTGGTGTTTTCTTTACTAAGGCCCCTCCAGCTGCAGCATCCATCATGATCCTATCCATCTGTAATTGTAACGACCCAGAAAATTCTCTTAATATTTTCTTTAAAATATTAAGCATGTCTAGATAATTTTCCAAAGGATCTAGAAATATTAATACGAACCTTAGCCGAGAAACCCATGGTTCTCTCATTTAAATTGAGAAACTAAGTACTAAGGGGCTTTATATGGGCTTTCTAGTGCCATTATCATGGGTGAATTTTAGGTAAAATTTAATATAAAAATAGATGGATTTTAATGGGAAATATTAATATAATTATGGAGGAATTTTTAAGGAATTTTTGAAATAATAGGAAATAAATTAAAAATAAAATAGAAAAATTAGTGCATGCACCAAGGATTGAACCTTGGACCTCTTGTTCAACCAAGCATGCACTAACCAATTCACCTAGCAAGGCAGTGCTATGAGGGAATGAAGTGGATATTAGTTAAGGTGTAGGAAATGAAGAGTCATCAAGGGAAGAGACACCATGACTCTTCATTTACCCCTTTTTAAAGTGATATAAATATGGAAAGGAAGTTACAACTTCCCTTCTCCTCTTCATTTCTTCTTCCTCCTTGCTTTGGCCGAAAACTCAAGGTGTTCTCCCCCTTAAGAAAAGTTCCACCAAGGACTCTATTTGGAAGATCTAGGTTCTCTTCCAAGGTTACAAGGGCAAGAAGGGTTCAAGTGGCAAAGGGATTTCCATTCTCCTTCTTTTAAGGTCTAAAAATCAAAGACAACCCAAGGTAAAACCCTCTCACCTGTGGTATGATAGCTTTCAAAGTTATTTGTCATGATCTAAGTCTTTTTGGCATGATATGTTGGAAAAAAATCCATGAAAAGGGCTCATGAAGGTTTCGGCCAAGGCATGTCTTGGGCTAGAAATCATGTTAAAGACGATTTATATTTGTAAATGGTTACCTATGATAGGTGAAGTATAAAAGCATGATGTTTGAAGTTTTATGGCACCCTAAGAACCCCTTAGGGTTTCGGCCACCTTCAAGATTAGGGTTAGATTTAATCTTCAATGCTCCAAGCATGCTTAGTATGTCTTGCTATGATATAGTATGGATGAAAGTAGTGATTTGTATGAATTTTCTATGGACTTGTTACCCTTATAGGTTTCGGCCAAGTCATGTACTAGGGCTAAGGCTTAGTGTTAAGTCCAATCAAGGGTTAGATTGGTCTTCCATGGCATGATATGCAAGGTATAGGATGTTAATCTTAATCTAGGCAAATTTTCTATGAATTTAGATCTCCTTCAAGTTTCGGCCAAGACCCAAACCTAGGGTTTGGATTGGGTTAAGGTCTCAAGGATGCATGTTTCTAAGTTACCATGATGCTAGTAAGTAGTTAAGCATGAAGTAAGGATCTTTATGTTACAAAAACCTTAATTTATGTGTGGAATAATATGATTTTGAATGTTAGATCTTAAGTGATGCTTTACTCATGAACAATTAGATCATATACCATGAATATATGAAATTGATGTAGGATGTAAGTTATGATAGACGGAATGATGCATGTATAATGATAAATGTTTATAATAGATTTATGGTTTATGAAAGTACATGCATGTTTTAAGGTAAATGCCATGAACCTAGTAGTATGTGTCATGTTTATATGTAGCTTACCATCCATGCTTATTGATGAATACTGGGATTATGTATACTAGATGAAATGTATCATGTATGAAGTACATGTTTATTTATGTATTGTGATCATGCAAGTTTTACGAACCAAGATAATGTTTATGGCTAAAAATATGATTATGCATGTATGTCCTATTATGTGAATAAAGAATGATAAGTATGAATGAAGATGATGGTTATGCCTTAAGTATGAATGATAAGTATGAATGATGAAGACATGACGATGATATGAAATAAGTATGAATGATAAGTATGAATGACAAGTATGAATGATGAAGCATGCATATTTATTTTTATTTTTATGAATGAGGCTTGTACCGGACCGAAGTAAGGGTCCAAGGGATGGGTACCTTAAGAACGCCCCGGTTCTGGACTACCGAAGCTGTCCACGGTTCTGGCACTACCGAAGCTGTGCAACAGGGATGGGCACCTTAAGAACGCCGCGGTTCTAGGACTACCGACTATGCTGTCCTTACCCTAGTAGATTGAGGCTAGCTACCTCATATTTACTTAGGGATGCGCGCTTATGATGTATGTATGTGGTACAAGCCGGGGACCCCAATGATGTTATGTTTATGTTAAGCATTTAAAAGTATGATTTTAAAAATTAAGCATCCTTATGTAGTACATGCATTTGACTCATTCATACATCCATGTTATGCATCGCGCCAGGGTAGGTATATTTTATGTTTGTGTTTATGCTCATATCTTATGTCTTATGTTCATGTATGCTAAGAATTATGTCATGTCTAAGTATGCCTTATGTTGATGTATGCTAAGAATTATGTCATGTCTAAGTATGCCTTATGTTCATGTATGCTAAGAATTATGTTATGTCTAAGTATGCCTTATGTTCATGTATGCTAAGAATTATGTCATGTCTAAGTATGCCTTATGTTCATGTATGCTAAGAATTATGTCATGTCTAAGTATGCCTTATGTTCATGTATGCTAAGAATTATGTCATGTATAGATATGCTTCATGTTCACGTATGTATGTTTCATGTTCATGTATGTTAAGATTTATGTCATGCTAAGTAGGTTGTAGACCTATGGTGATGTTAGGAATCATGCTATGCGAATTATTCATATGCTTATGACTTATGCCATGACTATGCTTATGTTTATGTTCGAAGTTACGCTATGTCAGATACTTGATATGTTTACGCTTAAGTGATGTATGGTTTTAGTGAGTAGGAAAGGGTTTTACTAAGCCTATGTGCTTATAGTTTTATTTTCCTTGTACCGCAGATCAAGCAAGAAGCTATTAAGGGAAGCCGCAGGAGAGGCAGAAGCATGTGTGTGTGTGTAGCAGTGACTTGGCAAAAGATTCTTATATTCTCACATAATGCATGTCTTGGGTGTGAAAATGTTTTCTTAAATTTTATGCTATGATTTATGATTATGACAAATGAGTGACTTAAGACTCATGATGCTACGTTTATGAATAAGCTATGGAATGGTTAAGTTATGATATGATGCCATGTATAGATGTTCCATGTGTTTAGTTGCATGGTTAAAAGCATGTTTAGAAAAAAAATGATTCCGCTGCATTAAGATGTTTTTATGCACATGTATGTTTAGCGTAACGACGCCTATCTCGCCACACCACGAGGTGTGGGAAAAGGGCGGGCGTTACAGTAATAGACCCTCATAAAAGTACTGGATGAGGAGCTGCTCACTAATCTGATACTGAGGGCAACTGGAGCAAAGTTTGTTGAATCTCTCCCAGTAGTCATAGAGTGTCTCCCCCACCACTTGCTGAATGCCACAAATACTTTTTCTGATGATTGCAGTTCTGGAGGCTGGGAAATATTTTTCAAGAAATGTCTTCTTCATGGAAATCCAGCTAGACACGTGCCCAGTAGGTAAATAGTAAAACCAGTCCTTAGCTGCTCCAGTTAAAGAAAAGGGAAAAGCCCTCAGCTTGATATCTTCTTCTGAAATACCCTGAGGCTTCATAGTGGAGCATACAACAAGAAACTCATGCAGGTGTCTATTTGGATTTTCTCCAGATAATCCTTGAAACTTTGGCAACAAATGGATGAGTCCAGATCTAAGCTCAAAATCTCCACCCAGCTCTGGATAAGCAATGCTGGAATACTGAAATGTAGCATCTAGTGCTGCGAGTTCTTTCATGGTCTTTTGGTGGTCTGCCATCTGATCAACTGAATAAGCTGAAATAGACTGAGTAGGAATAATCTCAAATCCCTCTGAAACACTGAGCTGGCTCCTCCTAGCTCGGAAAGTCCTTTCAATCTCAGGGTCAAAGTCCTCAAGATCACCACCTGTAGACCTGGTCATAAAATCAAGAACAAATTGCAGTAAAATTATATAAAAAGATGCAACAAATAAAATCAGATCACAAGATATAGCAGTAAGTGTAAAAATGGATCAAGAAAAATATGAAATGAGCACACAAGCAAAAATCAAACAACTCGACTAGTTTGTTTCCCCGGCAACGGCGCCAAAAATTTGATGGACCCAAAAGAGCTGTCACGAAAGTGGGTCTCAAATTTAGAATATTTGTAAAGCTGGAAACCCTTTTTACAATCAAAGAATAAAATGTAGTAAAGGGGCCACATGTCGTATTTTTCCTAGGGCTAGTTCAAGTTGTTCAATTCGTGCTCGAGTTTATGTATCGTTGATATTTTTGGGTTTCAATTGAAATTTGGGTTTGGTTTCAAATAAAAATGTAAACGTAATGAAAAGAAGTTAACTCAACTAAACAAACTTTGGACTAGATAATAGCAATTAATGACTGAAACGATACACAACATTAACCAACTAAAGTAAGCTTGTAGGAATAACAAACCACCAAACTGAATCTAATGAAATTCTACACTACAAGTTGTGCAATTGAATCCAAACTTGATACAAACTTCATATGCAACAGGTAAAGAAATTGATGTGCTGAAATTTGAAACTGGCAACAACAATAAACTACAATTCAGTAATGGAACTCATCAATACAACTTGGGAAACTAAGCTGGTAGTAAAATTGCTATGCATGAACTAGAGATATACTTCAGAACTAAAACCAGGAATTCAAAAACACTCAGTGCAGAAACTTATTACGCAGGTAAGCAAGACTGAAATACAGAAATTCAGGAACCGCAGTGGAATGCTGAGCCAAACGAGCAACTAATTACAAGAGCTTGAAACTAAAATTCCACATAGGATTCAGAAAAATTATGTCTACTTAACACAACTTCAGAAAATATGGCTAAAGCTTGCAAAGGTCAAAACTAAATACATACAGGATAGGAACTGATAAATGCAGAAATCAGAATCAAAACAATGGGGAAAACAAATAGATGCAAGTGAAATTCAAGTGCAATAAGCTAGAGTTCAGAAAAGCTTAAGAAAACGACAGAAATGGCACAGCAGAACTAACATTGGCACATAGCAATTCACTGATACGCAACAGTTGCTGACAAATGCAGTAAGGTCTCTACATACACGCAAGCATAAGCACACTAACACTTATCTCTAATTCCAGGAATTAAAGCTAGCAACAAATTCAATTCGAAGTAGCAATAGAATCCAGAAGCTAAGCTGGTTCACAAGGGAAAGAACAGGGAACTGATATGCAACAGATTTCTGAATAGAAATTCAGAAACAAAATCAAATTCAGAATTGATTCAATTGCAAAGTAAACAGACCTATTGCAATCGTTCACTACACAATCAATCTAACTAACTAGAGTGCAGATTTGATAAACTAACAACAGCAGGAACAATTCAAAATTCAAAGCTCAATTAGATCAAAATTAAGAAACTGTAATTGGCACGCAGAACTGTAATTGCAGCTAAAAACAACAGAAAAGCTTTAACAACTAAGCCTCGATCCATCCCTTGTCGCAAAACCTCCTTGCCGTCACACAAGAGCAAGCCAAGAACCCCTTCAACTCGCAAATCACTGGGAAAATAGCTCCAATTTCATATCTGCTCACAGATTTGCACGCAGCTGGAAAATCCAATCCGATCTATTTGATCTGGCAACGAAGGACTGCGATGAAGATTGGGTGATGATCAGATGCTCCAGAGACCCTCCAGATAGCTCCGATTGAAGAAAACAACACAAAATCATGATCAAATTGATCAGATAATAGGAACTGACGAAACCATCAATCAGCCACTGTTCCGATGCAAATCCGAGCTAGAATTTCCATTGAAGCGTCTTCCAATGATCCAGATCTTGCTCCAAGGTCGAATTCGAGGTGGCCACGCCTTCAGATGGAAGAAATTGCAAAATGAATGAAGAACTAGCAAGGAAAAAATGAAGAACTGAGCTGCCTGGCGAAGACGCGGCGCTCTGTTCTGCGGAGGGAATTCCCATTTAAACTTAAGCCATAAAATTTGGACGGCTGAGATTATTCAAAGCTCATCCAACGGCTAATCTCCGTCTGATTTGGATCAAACTTTCCAGATCATGATCAAGGGTCAAGATTTATCTATCAGTGGCTCGGATCTTCCAGATTTGCAACGGATGGTTCAGATCACCTTGCTCTTTAAATGGACGGTCTAGATCCTCCTGAGCTTGATCTGACAGCCAGATGATCTCTGATTTGGATGAAACTTTCAGATCTTGATCCAAGTGATTGATTAACCTTAATCCCAGCTCGGATTGATTAGAAGTTCTCGAATGACCATGATTTAACCGTTTCCGCATCGGACGACCCATATTAGTCGACGCTTGATCACTTGATCCAGTCCACTTTTGACTCAACTTTGACCCAACATGACCTAGGTCCATGATCCTTCCAAGCCTACAAAAGTAGATCAACAATTTAGTGACAAAATAATTCAAATATATCTAAATTTGCAATTAAGTCCAAAATGAATGTAAATCCTAAAACCTAGGGTAAATCCACAATTACGCAAGTAAAATATGGGTCAAACAGGGATTTAAGCATATGAAATGATCAATTAAATGATACTTATCAGTACCCATGGCCTGCTGCAAACTTTGCCAAAACCGCGAAGTGAAACGCGGGTCTCTATCTGATATGATGCTCAGAGGAACACCATGTAGTCTGATAATCTCACGGCAGTACAACTCTGGCAACTTGTCCTGTGAATCTGTCCTCTGAATCCCCAAGAAATGAGCGGATTTAGTTAATCGATCAACGATCACCCAAATCGCATCATGTCTTCTACAAGACCTCAGTAATCTAACAACGAAATCCATTGTGATATGCTCCCACTTACACTCAGGAATGAGGATCTTCTGTAATCATCCAGCAGGTCTCTGATGCTCAACCTTGACCATAATCGTCGCAGACGAACAACAAGCTCAAGTTAACAGACAACATCATATATTAACAGAGCATCATATAGGTTCTCTATGTCTCAAAACTTGAGCAAGTAGTGAAAGGATAGGTGCATATAAATTTGGGTTCAGCTAACTACTGCCACCATGTGACAGCTAAACCAAAAATCACACTAAATGATAAAGGAAGACACTCCCTGAACAGAGTCACAATGTTTCAAAAGCAACATCCCTAGGTATGTTTGTTAAAGTTGGCATGATATAACATATGGCTGCGAGCAGCAAAATTCTAAAGAATCCCATGACTTCTGAAATCCTATGTGGGAAGGGAGGGAGAACAAAACAGAGAAGCAAAATGATTGATCAGGATATGAGCCCCAAACTAGAAATAGTTTTGGAAAAGAGCAAATAGAAAATGCTGTCCTGGAGTCATTAGGAAATATTCGGGAAAAAGGATAATGTTTTGAAATAGAAGATAATTGAGGGAGATCAGTCTAGTCTAGCAAGTAGCAAGATAAAAACCCAGCAGTCACACCAATTAATAGCCCACATGGTGAAACCCAGACATGCAGTTTCTGAAAATGAAGGACAAGAGCATAAGAGTAACAACATCTTCAAGGGCACAACAACAACCAAAGATGAAGGGAGATCAAAGAGATCTGCAGTAAAACTAAGCAATCTTAAAGTGGATGATGGAACTTCCGTAGCAAAAGTTAGGTAGGGAGGGTATGAAGAGGATGTAAAGCAACCAAAAGAACATCTAAAGAGCAGCAAACAAGAGAAGCAAAATATAGTGAATAGAGTATCTGACTACAAGGAATTAAATAGAACTAGAACTCATGAGAACTCAGATAATATGAATTCCTTATAAAAAAAAACCAGTAACTAAGAGAGAAAAATCACTGCCAACAATAAAGAAGGTAGACGCAACAAATGTGAATGTTTACAGAGATAAAAGCCACAGAGTCTTAGGAGACAATTTTGCAGATATTGAAATGCCGCCAAGTAAGAAAATTCAATCATCTTTCTTAAATGATGTGGAGAAGAGATGGAAAGAAAGAACCAGTAAACATCAAGTACAAACAGTTAGCTTGCAAGAAATAGATACGAAGCAACATCATAAGCAGGAACCACCATCGAACTTGCTTTCAGTTGATTCTCCAGTAGATTCTGGTGGAGACAAAAACATACTACAGGATATATTAGTTGAAGAGCAACATGTAAGTTATCCTTTCCTTTACCCAATTAATATACAGAAATAAGTTGATCTGCATCAAAGATAACTGAAAATACATAATTGTTTTTTTAATTATTAGTCTGTATAGCCAAGAAATTAGTTTAACACTTCAAAATTTTCAAGCATTAGATGTTTTTACGAGCATTAGAAACATGGTCATTGACAAAGAATATATCAGCACACCTGGCTTAATCAATGTGAATAAGTTGTTGGATCGTAGAAACTAGATAGAGGGGCGGGGGTGAATATCGAGATCAAATTTTTCGGAACACTAGAGAAAATACGCAGCGGAAAATAAGTCAATCGCAAACATAGATTTGTTTTACTTGGTTCATAGTCACGGTCGGCTCCTACTCCAAGGCCCACGGTCCTTGACCGTTTACTTTGGGCAATTCTATATTCTAACTTTTACAAATTGATAGTACAAATATAGAATTGGAAATTGAATTAGCAACACTTTCGTAATTTAAGTTTACCGATGCCCGAGGTGGATTGAATTTCAGAGCAGAGGGTCGTCGTCGGTGCTGGAATCTCGAAGTTGAAGTTTGTCGGAGCACAGCACTTGAACGGAAGTGTCTCGAGCGTAGAGAGCGATGATGTTCGAAGCCTTGGGAGTGAACCCCCTTTTATAGCACCTATGGGGGTGCCCGTATCGATGGGGGCGCCTACATGTGGCCTTCCCTGCACGATCTCTTATCCGCAGGCTCAGTCAGCATTTATCCATCTTCACTTGGGCACCTGAGCTGATGGGGGCGCCCGTGACCTCACGGGCGTCTGAGCTGCCTTCGTCCAGAGGCTTCGCGGCAGTGGTTTGGTTTTTGCCTTTACACTGGGGCGCCCGTATCGATACGAGCACCTATCCCCAGTGAGGCGCCCGACTCCATTGGGGCACCTGAGCTGCAGAAGAAACATTCCTTCGTTCCCTGCAACCAAGGTTAGTTCCAAAACACAACACGCAAATATGTTAGTTATTATTTACAATCGTAGTTGTCTTGGTTCTGACTTTGGGTCTCCCAAATGGAACCCTAGGTCGAACCGACGCCTACTGTTCCCTCGACGGGGAACACATCCTCACCTACTCCTCTCAGGAGAGTTTACCTTTTGCCAACCGGCTCCTTCGGTTGGACTTTTGCCAAATCCACCTGGCTAGGTCTTCGTGCCCAACTTCCGGTCAGGTCTTCTTGCCCAACTTCTGGTCAGGTCTTCGGTGGCCAGCCCGTTGCCAGGACTTCTTGCCCAGTCCTCGACCGGGACTTCTTTGCCCAACTTCCGGTCAGGTCTTCTTGCCCAGTCCTCGACCAGGACTTCTTTGCCCAACCCTTTGTCAGGACATCTTGCCTAGTGTACCTAGGACTTTTCCTGCACACTTAGTAGACTTGTTAGATCACAATAACACCTTAATTTCTGAACCCTTTGCCATTATCAAAACACAGGTTTGACATAGGTGCTGCCTGCACCAACAATCTCCCTCTTTTTGATTTATGGCAACACGGTTCAAAAAGTTAAGTTAAAGAAGCATATAACAAGCAACGTATTAATTTCCTCCCCCTGAAATGAAAATTCTCCCCCTGAGTTTTTCAAAAATAAGTGGGATTAAAAAACTTCTACGTCCTTGACTATTCTCAAAAAAATATTTTCCAAAAGATTTTTATGTTTAAACACTTAGAAAATTTTCCAAAAGATTTTTAATTTTAAACACATAGAAATTTTCCAAAAGATTTTTAAGTTTAAATAATTAGAAAAATTTCCAAAAGATTTTTATGTTTAAACACATAGAAAATTTTTCCAATGATTTTTAAGTTTAAACACATAAAAAATTTTCATTTTTGAAATGTTTAGATTTGAAACCATTTTTAAGTATTTATTTACTTTACTTTTTGAAAAAGGAGATAAAAATTTTGAAAAATTAAAATTTGAAAAAAAAAAAAAACTTCTTTTCTCTCCTTTCCTTTCTCTCCCCCTTAGCCATATATCAAAAAAAAATATTATAGCAAAAAAAATTTGAGTAAAGAAAGTAAAGTTCTGTATTGAACCAACTCTAAACACTTTACGCATAAGCTGGACCATACCAATTTAAATCTTCTTTTTCGGGTCCTGTCTAACCCAGTTAGCTACTTACTAACTGTCATAGACAGTAGCTTTCGCTAGGGTTAGTCAAGTTAAGTGATCTGATCAAGTTAGATTTTCTAAGCTTGACACTTAACCTGATGACTGTTCAATTTTTATTTATTGCCCCAATTACTGTAGATGCACTGACTTAAAGCATCTTGAATCAAGGCATAGATCTAAGCATCTCAACCCAGTCTAGGTTGTCAATCAAAAGTACCCTAAGGTACTTGTGAGATGCTGGCTTCTAGATCTATAGGTGTATGCAGTTCTAGGGTTAGGGCCTAAGCTAAGTCCATTTGCGAAAAAGCCCTAGTTTAAAAGGGGTAATTTTTTAAAAAAACTAAGTCGAAAAATCATTTTTAAATTTAAAAAAAATGATTTTTCAAACATATTAAATAATAACAAATAAAGAAATTTTGAAAAAAAAGGTAGAGCAGTCATATTCTACTAAGCATAACTTTCAATTATGAGGTATAACACTTTAGCATTCTAAGTAAAATGGCATAAGACTAATAACTTATCAAATAAGTAATCAACAAGTAAGTCTGATAAATGCATAAGAGTCATCTGGTCAATAGTAGGACCAGTAAAGTCAAACCATAGTCAAACACAAGTCAACCCTACTCAGTAGGGATAGTCAGACAGTCAACACTTCAATAAGATAGCTGAAAAAGTCACTCTGATCTACGAAGAAGGGCCCGGGGGGTCGTATGGGTCAGGCTGCCAGGATCGAAACAAGGACATCATTTTATTGTATCTCGCCTCGTTTGTTTCCCGATAGGCTCGGAGGGTGTCCATGTGCTCAACGTGATGGGCATCGATCTCCTCCTTGAGGCTGTGCATCTCCGTCTACAATAGTGTAATGTGCTGGTCGGTGCTCAGTGGAGGAGGCTCCTGTAGGTGCTCGTTGATCTCGGCTGCGAGATCGGCTACGCCTACCTCCACCTCCACGTCAGAGTCATCCTGCCGTCTAGCCCTCTCTCATCTCCATGATAGGACCCCCGTGGCCGAAACGTCTATCCCCGCTAAAGAGAAGTTTCTAAACCTGATTTCATTAAACTCAGTCATCGAGATGATCTCCCCAGCAGTGATGTTGCGACCATGGTGGTGAAGGAGGGCGGTGATAATATGATAGTAGGCCATTCATACTCGATCGTGAGTAGATAAGCTCGATGCGTAAATGATGGTGTGGAATGTTGAGGCAATCAGCCCTTAAATGATTGGAAGATCATGGTTTTGATGTGTGGGCGAATAGGTTTAAGGTTAGAGTGTTATGTTGTATTTGATATGTGTGATTGAGTTTGTAGGACTTGGAGAATCACACATGATGGACATATCCGAGGGACGAGAGCCGAGGGAGGAGACCTCCAAGGGCAAGCCAGGAAGTGGACTTCAAGGGCACACGTGAAGGGTGGCATGGAGGCAAGCCAAGGGAAGGCTTGCGTGCGCATCCGAGGGACGATAGCCAGAGGAAGAGGACTTCAAGGGGTGAGCCAAGGGAGCAGACTTGAAGGCACACGTGAAGGAGAAGGTCCGGAGTGGCTGGAGCTGAGCTGGGAGGCAGGGCAGTCGACTGGCCCAGGGGCAGTCGACTGCCAAAACCCACAGAAACTTTGTGGCCTCGGACCAGTCGACTGGCATTTGGGCAGTCGACTGGTATACCCCGAAACTAGTCATTGGCTAGCAATTAATGCCAGGCTAGTCGACTGCCCCAGGGGTAGTCAACTGGTGCAGGCTGGACAGATTGCGAATCTGTCCTATTCACCTATAAAAGGAGCACTTTTTGCACGTGCACGGTACAGTTCTGTACAGTGTCGAAGTGCTGCTCGTGTGTAGAGTGATTCTTGCTTCCTCTCTCGTATTTCTGCATCTATAAAGAGGAAGATCTTATTGGATCGAGAGAAACGATAGAGGGGGCTGAATATCGTAAATCGTTCGGATTAGAGTTAGAGAAATTACGCAGCGGAAGAATTAAACACAAAACGCGAACACAAGATCTTTTACTTGGTTCGGAGTCGCGGTCGGCTCCTACTCCAAGGCCCACGGTCATTGACCGTTTACTACGGGCAATTCTATATGTGCACAAAACAGTTTACAAACAGATATGGTAATTGTAGTACAGTAAACAAAACAAACAGCTCTACGTTACCGACGTCCGGTGTAGATTGTATATTCGGAGCAGAGGGACGTCGTCGGTGCTTGTATCTCGAGTTGGGAGGTTTCCGGAGCAGAGCGCGGGAGTAGAAGAGCGTGAGTGCATTGGAAGAATTGATTGTTGAGAAGCCTTGGCGTTGGGTGCTATTTATAGCACTTCGGGCCGCCCTAGACGTCGGGGGCGCCCCCCCACGTGTCAGCCGATCCGAGATTCTCTCGGTCAGCCCTTATCCCTCTCGAATAGGGTTGAGGTTGACTCTAGGGGCGCCCGGGACGCTGGGGGCGCCCTGGTTGACCCGATCTGCTGGTTTCTCGGTTGGATAAGTCTTATCCTCTTCGTTGGCTTGAGTACGGGGCGCCCTGGGCACTGGGGGCGCCCGGGAGCACGGGGGCGCCCCGCCCAGTAAGCTCCCAAAGCACTTCTTTGCTTAACCTGTTTTGTACTGGCCTTGGGGGCGCCCGGGACACTGGGGACGCCCTGCTCAGCTACTTGCCTCTCTCCTTTGGGCATTCTGAGCTGCAAACACATGTTCCTTCGGTCCTGCATCCAGGGTTAGTCCAAAACAATATAAAACAATAAGGTATTAGGTTTATACATCCTTAGCTATCTTGGTTCTGACTTTGGGTCTCCAAAATGGAACCCTAGGTCGAACCGACGCCTACTGTTCCATCGACGGGGAACGCGTCCTCACCTACTCATCTCAGGAGAATTTACCTGTTGCCAACCAGCTCCTCCGGTTGGACTTTTGCCCAGCAGTCCTTCGCCAGGTCTTCAGTACCAAGTAATCCTTCGCCTGGTGCCCAGCAGTCCTTTGCCAGGTCTTCGTGTCCTGGCATTCCTTCGCCAGGTGCCCATCAGTCCTTCGCTAGGGCTTTGTATCCTGACATTCCTTCGCCAGGTGCCTAGCAGTCCTTCGCTAGGGCTTTGTATCCTGGCAGTCCTTTGCCAAGTGCCTAGCAGTCCTTCGCTAGGGCTTTGTATCCTGGCATTCCTTCGCCAAGTGCCTAGCAGCCCTTCGCTAGGACTTTGTTTCCTGGCAGTCCTTCACCAGGTGCCTAGCAGCCCTTCACTAGGACTTTGTTTCCTGGCTTTCCATCGCCAGGTGCCTAGATGCCCTTCGCTAGGACTTTTGTTTCCTGCACACTTAATGAGCACATTAGATAACAAACAATACTTAACTTTGAATCATTTGCCAATATCAAAATAAGGTTCGATTTGGTGCTTCCTGCACCAACAATCTCCCCCTTTTTGATTTATGGCAACACAATTCAAAGTTAAGGAGAAAGTATAACAGATTAATAAAAGAAGGAAAAAACACAATGAAGTATAGCAGTTAAGAATAGATTTGACAAAAAAACTTTAATTCTCATACTCCCCCTAAAACCCTGAAATCTTGTCAGATACTTAACTTTGACCTTTCCTCCCCCTTTGACATATATCAAAAATAATACATGGGCGAACAAGGTTGCGGATAGAGAGTTTTGAGTTTTTGTAAAACTTCTATGTTTTTGACAAAGTGTTAAACAAAACATATTCATAAACAACTTTGTACACTTAGACAATTTTCTATTTTGAAAAGCAAGCCTAAGTTTTGTTTAAAAAACTTTTACTGACAAGGCTTTGCAAAAAAAATTTACTTAGGCAAGATTTTGAAGCCAAATTTCCCTTAAAATGTTTCTACTTTGAGAATTGGGAGAAATTATTTTAAAAGAATTTGCACACTTTGCTTGGAAATACTTTGTGTATTTTAAAAAATAAAATCTTTGAGAAATTTCTAGACAAGTTTTTTTAAAAAAACTTTACTTAGAAACATTTGTCAAAATTTTCAAAAAAAATTTTGCTCAGACAAATTTACTAAGAAAAATTTTACTTAGAGAAAAAACATGTACTTAAAAACATTTGACTCATTTAGACATACTTAAAAAAAAATTTGAAGCACTAGAAATACTTGAAAGCACTTGAAGTAGATTGAAATTTTAACAGCACTTAGCACTTAAAAACAATTTGAAGTACTTAGAAATTTTTGCTTTACTTTTCGAAAAAGAGATAAAAGTTAAAAAAAATCCTTTCTCTCTTTCTTGCTCTTTCCCTGAAATATATTTTGAAATATGTTTTAAGAAAAAAGTTTGTGTATCAGAGCTTATGAGTTTTGAAAACATAAAAATACTTAGTATAATTCTTGAAAGCCTAGCAAAAAACTTAAATTGCACCAACAAAACTCCACTTTGAAAGGTATTGTGCAATTTTGAAAAAAGATTTTGTATTTATAGGCAAATCTTTAAAAAATTCACGTACTTAGAATACTATTGCCTTAGAAAAGTATTAGTACCTTTTTGAAAACATTATATTTTGAAAATAGAAGTACTTTTGAAAGATATTATGTAATTTTTGAGAAATATAAGTACTTTTAAAAAAAAATCAGATTGAGCCTTTTTGGAAAGTCTAAGTACTGTTTTTGAAAACTATTAGACTTTGAAAAATATAAATAATTTTTGAAAAGTATTATGCATTTTGAAAACATAATATTTTACTTGACTAGGTTTCTTTTCCAGTCTGACACAATCCTAGGAAACCTTGTTGACTACAAGGACATTTTCCTAAGTGTCCTGGAAATTCTCAAGACTCAAGCAAATATTATTTCAAAAGGTATTTTTTTTTAAAAAATGATTTTATAAGCCACAAAAACAAAATAATAATATTTTATATGATAAATTACTTATGTTTTCGACACAATTTTAAAAATATAGTGTATGGAAACATATTATTTAGAAATATTTGATAACTCTTTTAATTTGACCTCCCCCTAAACTTGATAGAGTCCTTGGAAGCTTATTGACCACAAGTATTCTTCCTCTGAGTTCTTAGGGTTCAGTTCATATCAAAAGAATTATTTAATAATTTCAAAAATAATTGCTAAGGAGAATACTTGTTAGAAATAATTTCTTTTAGATTTAGACTCCCCATAAATTTGACACATCCTAAGAGTCCTTGTAGGTCATGAAGTGGACCTTCCTCTATATCATTAGGGTTTGTCAAAATCAAAAGGGAATCAAGCACAATTCTTAAAATGAATTTTGAAGTATTAATATTTCGAAAAAAATGATTATTTGAAAGACATATGATAGCATAGTTTTCGAAAAACATGAGTGATAGTTTGAAAACATAGTATTTTTAAACTTCTTCTTTTAATTTGAACTCCCCCTAAACCTGACACAGTCCTGGGAGGCTGGTTGACCACAAGTTAATCCTCCTCTGAGTCTTAGGGTTTGATTCAAACAAAAAGAGAAGAAAACTAAGTTTAAAAAAGTATTTTGTTTTAATGATTTGAAACATAATTTCATTCTCCTATTTGAAAAAGTGAATATAGAGAACTGAAAAGGAGAAATGATTTCCAAAATAGAAGTTGTTTAAGTCCAAAAAAAATATAAATATCTAAGCCCGGACTGCAAAAAAAATATCCTAAGTAATCCCCAAGGTGACTTTTTGCATGCTTATTTTTCAAGAATAAATTGATTGTTTGAAAGAAATGTTTGTATAATGGTAAAGGAAAGAAATAAATGTTAAGAAATAAATTTCAGGTTAGTGAACAAAAAAAAACTTGATTTTAATTACGATGATTTGAAACATTAACTCTTAGTTAAAAAGTTATCTTTGATTTAATTGAATTGATTTGAATTTGATTTAATTGAATTATTTTTAATTTGATTGAATTAAATTTAATTGATTTAATTAAGATTTAATTGAATTTAATTGATTTAATTAAGATTTGATTGAATTTAATTGATTTAATTATGATTTAATTGAATTTAATTGACTTAATTAAGATTTGATTGAATTTAATTGATTTAATTAAGATTTAATTGAATTTAATTGAATTAATTAAGTTTTGATTTTGATTTAGTTGGTTGGGTTGGACTCAACTTTTAGGTCCTAAGCATCTCACCCATTTCTAAGTGACAAAACAAGGTATCCTTATCTGTTGTGTGAGATGCGTTAACAAAAATGAAAATTTTAAGTTTGGAAAAAAAACATGGTTAATTTTAAAAGGTTAAATTAATTTTTGAAAACAATTAGTTTTGAATTTATTTTGAAAAAGAATATTTGAATCTAAGATTAACTGAAAATTTGTGTTAGATTCGAATTTGACAAAGAGTAAATTGAATTTGAATTTCAAAAATTAGCTTCCAGGTCTTGGCGAGGCACAAGGCCTTCTTTGGCCGTAGCCTTATTGGATCATCAACCCTTTCCTTGACAAAGCCTTTTAGAGAAATTTCATTTTCAAAATTACTTGTTGACAAATTCTAGTCTAACTAGTTTGGGTCTTGGATCGGTAGCTTCGGCTAGTTTCACCAGTCTAAACAGACCAAGTAGAGTATACTTGACCTTATTAGAAGAGGCTTCCCTAACGTACTATCATCTCACCTCCACCCAATACTATATTGTTCAAATTTTAGTTAATTGATTTAGTCCTTATACTAACCAATCCTAATTCACAAAAAACAAGCAAACATGACAAAATAAATGATCTAAGTTATATCATAATTGAAATAATACTCTGGGTTTTTAAAGTTAGCAAGGTTGTGAATTATGTTTTCTAACATATTAACCTTAACTAATTTGTATGAATCAATCATGTTATTTGAGATAAGTATTACATTTTCAAATATTGAAAACTTACCTTTCCCAATCGTTTGTCCAGTACTCTTGTAATGATCACGGGCTAATCGGACCAGTTTGGGTCGATCTCCCTCATTGGCTCCAGAGTCTGTGTCAGACTCGGGTACAGGTTGAAGCTTCTTCTTTGGAGTTTTCCCTGCACTTGAAATTATACCTTCCTCGACCATTATAGTATCAGTCTGATTATTTAATTGTAATTCTGGAAAAAATTCAAAATTGATTACCATTTTTGTCTCAATCACTTTGTCTTCTGACTCTGGCTCGAATTCGTAGTCAAGTATGGATTCTATCTCATCTTCTGATCCGGAGTCAATTTTGAAGTTGGGTGTTGACTCTTCTAATATCTCAATACCGGAGCTCTCCTCGTGTAGATTGATTAGCTTTTCCCACATCTCCTTGGCACAGGTGAAGGATCCGACCCGCTTCAATTCTTCTTTGGTCAGGCCACATTGTAAGATTACTGTTGCCTTAGCATCAATCTCGATCTTCCTTAGAGTTAGTTCATCCAATTTGTCCCAGGCGATCGATGTTCCATCTTCTGTGGGGAATGTGAACCCCGTTTGGATTATCAACCATATATCCCGATTGGCCTTCAAGTGGGATTCCATTAGACTTTTCCAGGAATTGAAGTTCTCGCCGGAGAATAGCGGTGGACGGACACTGTTCCACTCTTGGTTGGCCATTTAAATTAATCCTTGCACAAAAAGGAATAACAAAAAATGTACCAAGACTTGGACTTGGATTAGTAGTACGGGAGAGAGTAGCCAAAAAAAATATTGCATGTATTTCGAAGAAAATTAATAACAAATTAATGACAGATTTTTAGAAAATGTTGACTTTATCAATTTTGATTAATGAAGAAAAAGTAACAATTCAATGTTTAAAAAAAATTTACTCGAATTAAAGTAACACGTATTTCGAGACAAATATTAAAATAATAATAAAAAAATTTATGACAAATTTTGAAAAATTAATCGTTTTATTAATTTCAATGAATGGTGAAAAATGAGAATTCAAAATTGAAAAAGGCATAAGGATATTTTAAATATCGAAAAATTCGAAAAAAATTCTCAAATTGGTGGTTGCACCAGATTTGAGCTTCCTCGCTCTGATACCACTTGTTGGATCGAGAGAAATGATAGAGGGGGGGTGAATATCGTAAATCGTTCGGATTAGAGTTAGAGAAATTACGCCACGGAAGAATTAAACACAAAACGCGAACACAAGATCTTTTACTTGGTTCGGAGTCGCGGTCGGATCCTACTCCAAAGCCCACGGTCGTTGACCGTTTACTGCGGGCAATTCTATATGTGCGTAAAACAGTTTACAGACAGATATGATAATTGTAGTACAGTAAACAAAACAATCAGCTCTTCGTTACCGACGTCCGGTGTAGATTGTATTTTCAGAGCAGAGGGACGTTGTCGGCGCTTGTATCTCAAGTTGGGAGGTTTCCGGAGCAGAGCGCGGGAGTAGAAGAGCGTGAGTGCGTTGGAAGAATTGATTGTTGAGAAGCCTTGGCATTGGGTGCTATTTATAGCACTTCAGGCCGCCCTGGACGTCGGGCCCCCCCCCCCACGTGTTAGCCGATCCGAGATTCTCTCGGTCAGCCCTTATCCCTCTCGAATAGGGCTGAGGTTGGCTCTGGGGGCGTCCGGGACGCTGGGGGTGCCTTGGTTGACCCGATCTGTTGGTTTCTCGGCTGGATAAATCTTATCCTCTTCGTTGGCTTGAGTGCGGGGCGCCCTGGGCACTGGGGGCACCTGGGAGCACGGAGGCGCCCCGTCCTGTAAGCTCCCGAAGCACTTCATTTCTTAACTTGTTTTGTACTGGCCTTGGGGGCGCCCGGGACACTGGGGGCGCCTTGCTCAGCTACTTGCCTCTCTCCTTTGGGCATTCTGAGCTGCAGACACACGTTCCTTCAGTCCTGCATCCAGGGTTAGTCCAAAACAATATAAAACAATAAGGTATTAGGTTTATACAGCCTTAGCTGTCTTGGTTCTGACTTTGGGTCTCCAAAATGGAACCCTAGGTCGAACCGACGCCTACTGTTCCCTCGACGGGGAACACATCCTCACCTACTCATCTCAGGAGAATTTACCTGTTGCCAACCGACTCCTCCGGTTGGACTTTTGCCCAGCAGTCCTTCGTCAGGTCTTCAGTACCAAGCAGTCCTTCACCTGGTGCCCAGCAGTCGTTCGCCAGGTCTTCGTGTCCTGGCATTCCTTCGCCAGGTGCCTAGCAGTCGTTCGCTAGGGCTTTGTATCCTGACATTCCTTCACCAGGTGCCTAGCAGTCCTTCACTAGGGCTTTGTGTCCTGGCAGTCCTTCGCCAAGTGCCTAGCAGTCCTTCGCTAGGGCTTTGTATCCTGGCATTCCTTCGCCAGGTGCCTAGCAGCCCTTCGCTAGGACTTTGTTTCCTGGCTGTCCTTCGCCAGGTGCCTGGCAACCCTTCGCTAGGACTTTGTTTCCTTGCATTCCTTCGCCAGGTGCCTATCAACCCTTCGCTAGGACTTTTGTTTCCTGCACACTTAAGGAGCACATTAGATAACAAACAATACTTAACTTTGAATCATTTGCCAATATCAAAACAAGGTTCGATTTGGTGCATCCTGCACCAACAGATCTTGCTGTAAAGGTTTCTCCACCTCAAGGAGACTTTTCGATAGTGAAAAGTGGTGCTCGCGGCGTGGATCCTTAGACTAGTCACCCATCTGGGTGGATACCAAGTAAACGATAAGTGTTAGCATTGTTTTAATTCCTTTGCATATTATTTCTGCTGCGCTAACAATTCTGTAGAGATCCAAGATCCGAAAAAGTGCATTCACCCCCCCCTGCACGCCTGAAACGATCCTTCAGTTGGTATCAGTGCTGGTGCGTTTCGGAAGATCTAACAGACAACTGGAGCAATTGTAATGGCGTTTCAAGAGGGATACTCCACCGCACGACCACCCTTCTTCGACGGGAACGACTTCGCCTATTGGAAAGGTAGGATGCAATACTACCTAATGAATGATATTGAAAATTGGATAAGTGTTGCAGATGGCTTCGAGGCGCCCGTCGATGAAAGAGGAGACCCAACACCGATGAGATCATGGTCAAAGGAGGTGATGAAGAGGGCGCAATCTAATGCCAAGGTCACCACAACACTGCAATGCGGGCTCTTGAAGGTGCAACTGAACAAGGTGGGGCCGTTCAAGAGCGCCAAGGAACTATGGGACAAGTTGGTTGAATTGAACGAGGGGTCAAACAAGTCCAGAAGAGCCAAGAAGGACTTGCTAGTGGCCCAACTGCAATCCCTTTCCATGAAGAGCAACGAGACCGTCAGCCAACTACATGGAAGGGTAAAGGAAGTGATAAATGAGCTCCATGTGATTGGAGAGAAGATCGAGAACGAGGACATCGTCAGGTATGTTTTACAAGTCTTCCCGAGAACCACCTTGTGGGCATCCATGGTTGATGCATACAAGGTATCGAGGGATTTGTCAATTGTTAAATTAGACGATCTTTTCTGTGAATTTGAGCTACACGAGCAAGCTAATGTCTTGGCAAAAGAGAAAGGTATTGCTTTTGTTGCAGAAAAGGAGAAGAAGAAGAGGAAGGAGAAGAAGAAGGTGGTTTACTCATCCTCGTCAGACTCAGAAGAATCTAGCACCTCCTTGGATAGCGATCAAGAGGCGTTCATGGTAAGAAAATTTCGTAGAGCGTTTAAAAGTTTATCTAACAAATCCTATGCTAGGAAAGGGGCCAAAGGTAAGGGTAAGGCCAAGGACATAATCTTCTACAACTGCTATCAAGAGGGACACATGAAGAATAAGTGCCCTCAATTGAAGAAAAGGGATGACAAGAAGGAAGAGAAGAAGAAGAGTGACAAGAAGATATCAAAGGGAAAGGGGAAGGGTGCCACCAACCTCAAGGCAACTTGGGATGATCCCTCATCCTCAGAGGAAGAAAAAGAGCAAGTCTCCCACTTTGCTCTTATGGCACAAGATCACTCAGACTCATCGGATGATGAACGAAGCTAAAGTAGTGAAGATGAGAGCTCCTCCAATTCATCATCAGAATTTGAAGCTTCGGTAAGTGAGGTATACCACTTACCCTCCTCTACTTTAGTGAAAATAATTTCTAGCACGAACATGGACTTAGCCAAGGCTAGAAGTAAAGTTAAGGATCTAAAAGAACAAATTGTCATGCTTAGAGTAGAAGCTACTAAACTTAAAGATTTGCATGCTAGTTCTACCTCTTCACATGCTTCACACCTTGAAAATGAAAATAGGGAATTAAGGAAACAAATAGATGACCTCACAAAGGCCCTTAGGAAATTCCAAGTAGGATCAAGTAACCTAGATATGATCATCAACAGTCAAAGGGCTGTGTACAACAAAGCCGGGTTGGGTTATAGGCCTAAGACAAAAAAGGTAGCCTTTGTCTCACTTACCGGTAGGATTGGTGCATCTAGGAGACTAGGGGCTAGGGGAACCACAAAGAAGGCATGGGTACCTAAGAGATTTCTAAATGATGCTTATGGATCAAAGATATGGGTACCAAAAGAGTATATTTTTCGTGTTGTTTAGGTAAAGGTGAAGGAGGCCCCAACAATGTGGATAGTAGATAGTGGATGCTCAAGACACATGACCGGGGATGTGAGCAAGTTCACCACTATTAGCTACCTAAGAGAAGGGACGGTCTCCTTTGGGAATAGTGGAAAGTTGAGAATCATTGGTTGGGGCACAATTGAGGTATCTCCCACCATTTCCATACATAAGGTACTTTTGATCAAAGACATGAAGTTCAATTTATTAAGTGTAAGTCAATTATGTGATGTCGGGTTTAAAGTTGAATTTCATGCTAGAAAATGCATCATTAGACATAATGAATCAAGGGCTATCATATTAGAAGGGTTTAGAGAAGCGAATCTATATTATCTTGATCTTACCTATGCTACTAACAATGTTGTTAAGTGTCTCATGTCTAAAGAAGAAGAAGGGTGGTTGTGGCACCGGAGACTTGGACACGTCAACATGAGGAGCATTGCAAGAGTGGCCAAGGAAGAGTTGGTGAAGGCGATACCAATGATCAAGTATGAGAAGAACAAGTTGTGTGATGCATGCCAAGAGGGTAAGCAATCGAAAGCATCACACAAAGGTAAAACTCTAACCACTACCTCTTTGCCTTTAGAACTTTTGCATATAGATTTATTTGATTGCCATAGTACTCCCTCACTTTTGGGGAGTAAATATTGCCTAGTGATAGTAGATGACTTTTCTAGGTTTACTTGGGTTTACTTCTTGAAACATAAGGATGATACCCTAGAGATTTTTATAGGATTTAGTAAAAGGGTAGAAAATGAAAAACAAATCAAAATAAACTGAATTAGGAGTGACCATGGTGGGGAGTTCCAAAACGCAAGTTTCACACAATTTTGTGTTGAAAATGGGTACACACATGAATTTTCATGCCCAAGGACTCCTCAACAAAATGGGATAGTTGAGAGAAGAAACCGAGCCCTACAAGAAGCTGCTAGGACTATGCTTAATGCATATTCCCTTCCTAGCTACTTTTGGGCCGAAGCGGTTAACACCGCTTGCTATATTCAAAACCGGGTGTTGCTACATAGGTTTCTAGGGAAAACACCCTTTGAATTGTGGAATGGAAGGGTACCTCAAGTCCACTATTTTAGGGTCTTTGGATGTAAAGTCTACATCTTAAACACCAAAGATGACCTAAGGAAATTTCAGTCAAAAGCCGATGAAGGAATTCTAGTAGGGTACTCCTTGACTAGTAGAGGGTATAGAGTCTACAACAAGAGGACAAAAATGATTGAGGAGTCCTCAAATGTCAAATTTGATGAAACAACTAGTACCTATCCTACAAAGGCTTCAATTGATAAGGATATAGAAGAGGTCCAACCCCTTGCCCAAAGAATCCAAGACCTAGGGTTTTTCGGGCCACGAAAACCGCTTTTTCGCGTCGCGGAAACCCCGAAAGCCCCAATAGCAAGGATCCGAGCGAAGAAAGCCATTTCAAAAATTACGAGTGCTCGTTTACATGCTTCAAAACCCGATCTACTCCTAGATCTAAAGAGGGATAAACATTTTACCTTTGATGAGTGCCCCGTTTAATCCCGTTCGCTCCTTTTGGATGTCGAATCTCTAGGACGTCAAGTGCCATCCCTCTAGAAGTATCCACGTGAACAAAAGTAGATGGATGAAATCCTTTAGGTGTGCTAGCACCTTGTAGGATTCGGCCAAGAGGAGAAGAAGAAGAAGAACTCCAACAATTGGAGAGGAAGAAGAGAAGACACACTTAGAGGAAAAATAAAACAAAACCCACTTTTGTTCTTCCATGGTGGCCGGCCACTTAATGGCCATTAATGGCCATTAAGTGGTCGGCCATAATGGCCACTAATGGCCATTAGGTGGCCTTCCTTAACCCCCTTTCAATTTGAATTCAAATTCAAATGGGGGGGAAACCAAGCCAAGTCATCACTTGGTCAAGTCAAGGTGAGGTGGCCTTTTGGTCAAGTCAAACTTACCTTTTATGGAATTTTCATATTTAGTCAAGTCAAACTTGACTCCATTTCTTCTCCCATGTCAAGTCTAACTTGAAGTGGAACCAAGTCAAGTCAAACTTGATTTGGATTTGGGTCAAGTCAAACTTGCCTTTTATGGACTTTCCATATTTAGTCAAGTCAAACTTGACTCCATTTCTTCTCTCATGTCAAGTCTAACTTGAAGTGGAACCAAGTCAAGTCAAACTTGATTTGGATTTGGGTCAAGTCAAACTTGCCTTTTATGGACTTTCCATATTTAGCCAAGTCAAACTTGACTTCAATTTTTCTCCATCTATTTGTTCTTTGCGTGTGACCCTATAGGTTCTTGTAACGTTGGCAATGCTTCTAACCTCTTAGAAACATAAGCAATGAGCGGTATCTAGCAACACATCATTGCTACCCAAGTTACAAGAATGTTGAGATCCAACATCACCAATGTGACTAATAATTGTGACCATCACAATATGTGACAATGTCCTTCTATCCTTGATATCTAGATTGATCTTTCATGAGGCATAGACCGTGTCATCCTCCAATCAATCTATGTGTCTTGAACTCCAAGTAGACTCACTATAATCAAATAAGCTCAATATCTCATATTGCCTTATTTGGGCATGACCATGCACTTAGTGATCTCACTCTATCAAGACTATGATATCTCTCCCGTCATATAGGAGGGATAGATCCCATCTACATCACTCACATCCCTCCGCATAATTTGTTACATACCCAGTAATCGCCTTTATAGTCCACCCAGTTACGGGTGACGTTTGACGAAACCAAAGTACATAACTCCTTATGTAGGGAACTATGGTGACTTCAGGTCTAAGGACTAATAGTCATACTAATAGTCACATGAGAAAGTATATGACACTCATATAACGATCCATGATACTTTCTCATGGCGGGCCATTCAGTATACATTCTCTAATGTATACCCATGTGTCAACTTGATATCTCATATCCATGACTTGTGAGATCAAGTCATCATGTTGACCTACATGCTAGTCTCTATGCATTAACATTGTCCTTGAATGTTAATACTTGACTAGGAATAATTAAGAGTAGTGTTCTCTATATCATCTCACTATCGATTCAACTAATCGATTGATATAGATAAGAACCTTCTACTCAAGGACGTTATTATACTAAGTTATTTGGCACCAATACACATAAGTACAATAACCATAAGAAATGCCTTTATATATAAGAAATATATATACAAGAATATGATACAATGAGTCCAAAAAGTAATCATCATATGATTGGCTCTAGGGCTCTCACTAACAATCTCCCACTAGCACTAGTGCCAATCGCTGTAGTATCTAATACCCAATGACCTAGTGTGACCATCATGCTTTATCTGTGCCAAAGCCTTGGTCAAGGGATCTGCGACGTTAGCCTCTGTGGGTACTCTGCAAATATTCACATCTCCTCGATCGATGATCTCTCGAATGAGATGGAATCGCCGTAGTATGTGTTTGGTCCGCTGGTGTGAGCGAGGTTCCTTAGCCTGCGCAATAGCTCCATTGTTGTCACAATAGAGCTGTACTGGGTCGGCTATACTAGGAACCACTCCAAGCTCAGTAATGAACTTGCGGATCCAAACTGCCTCCTTTGCTGCCTCAGATGCAGCAATGTACTCAGCTTCTGTTGTAGAATCAGCAACTGTATCCTGCTTTGAACTCTTCCAGCTGACAGTGCCACCATTTAAGCAAAACACGAACCCTGACTGCGATCTGTAGTCATCCTGGTCAGTTTGGAAGCTAGCATCACTGTAACCCTTTACAGTTAGCTCCTCTTCGCCTCCAAATATCAAGAAATATTCTTTAGTCCTCCTCAAGTACTTAAGAATATTCTTGACTGCTATCCAGTGACGTTCACCTGGATCTGACTGGTATCTGCTCGTCATGCTCAAAGCATACGAGACATCAGGACGAGTACATAACATGGCGTACATGATAGATCCTATGGCTGAGGCATAAGGGATCTTGCTCATGCGGTCTCTCTCCTCTCTAGAAGAGGGACCTTGAGTCTTCGAAAGACTCACGCCATGTGACATTGGCAGATTTCCCTTCTTGGAATTCTTCATGGCAAACCGTTGCAAAACGGTATCAATGTATGCACTCTGACTTAGGCCAAGCAATCTTTTAGATCTATCTCTATAGATCTTAATGCCTAGAATGCAGGCTGCTTCACCTAAGTCCTTCATTGCGAAACAAGTCCCCAACCAAGTCTTCACAGACTGTAGCGAAGGGATGTCGTTCCCAATGAGTAGTATGTCATCCACATACAAGACTAGGAAGACTACTGTGCTCCCACTAACCATCTTGTAGACACAAGGTTCATCTTCGTTCTTGATGAAACCAAACTGTTTGATCGCATCATCGAATCGAAGATTCCAGCTCCGAGAAGCTTGCTTTAGACCATAAATGGCCCTATGCAGCTTGCATACTCTGCCAGTATGTTGTGGATCTACAAAACCCTCAGGCTGTGTCATGTACACATCCTTAAGGAGGTTTCCATTCAGAAACGCTGTCTTGACATCCATCTGCCAGATCTCATAATCGTGGTAGGCTGCAATAGCAAGCATGATCCGAATAGACTTAAACATCGCTACTGGAGAAAAAGTTTCATCATAGTCAATACCATGAATTTGCTTGAAACCTTTAGCTACCAGTCTACCCTTATAGGTATGAGTAAGTCCATCCATGTTAGGCTTTCTCTTAAAGACCCATTTACACCCAATGGGTTTGACCCCTTCAGGTGGATCAACCAAGGTCCAAACTTGGTTAGTGTATATGGATTCCATTTCGGATCTCATGGCTTCCAGCCATGACTCAGAATCTGGGCTCATCACAGCTTCCTGATAGGTGGTAGGTTCATTCTCAATGATCATAACGTCATCATGGTCAGGCAAGAGAAATGAATATCTCTCAGGCTGATGACGTACCCTATCAGACCTGCGAAGAGGTAAGTCTACCTGAACAGGTTGTTGTTCCACAATTTCTTGTGTAACAATCTCATCCACAATTTCTTGTGGTGCCTGTTCAGTATCCATCAAGGGCTCAGTGCTATGGTCGTTGTCTTGAATTTCTTCAAGATCAAACGAACTCCCACTAGTCTTTCTAGAAACAAAATCCCTTTCTAGAAAGACCCCAGTCTTAGCAACAAACACTTTGTGTTGACTGGGAATGTAGAAGTAATATCCCTTAGTTTCCTTGGGATATCCCACGAAATAGCACTTATCAGATTTGGGTCCCAGTTTGTCTGAGACTTGACGTCGTACGTAAGCCTCACAACCCCAAACCCTCATGAAAGACAACTTGGGACTCCTCCCCGTCCATATCGTATATGGTGTCTTCATGACAGCCTTTGATGGAACACGGTTTAGTGTGAACGCTGCCGTGTCTAGAGCATATCCCCAAAAGGATATAGGAAGATCTGCGTGACTCATCATAGATCGTACCATATCTAATAAGGTACGATTCCTCCTTTCGGATACACCATTCCACTGTGGTGTTCCAGGGGGAGTGAGTTGGGATAGAATCCCAGACTCAGCTAGGTAGTCACGAAACTCATGGCTCAAGTATTCTCCACCTCGATCTGATCGAAGTATCTTAATACTCTTGCCAAGTTGGTTCTGTACTTCATTTCTGAATTCTTTGAACTTTTCAAAGGATTCAGACTTATGTGTCATCAAATACACATAGCCATATCTACTGAAGTCATCAGTAAATGTGATGAAGTACCTGTAACCACCTCTGGCAGCGACATTGAAAGGGCCACATACATCACTATGTATGAGTCCTAACAAGTCTGTCGCTCTTTCGCTATGTCTACTAAAGGGAGTCTTAGTCATCTTGCCTAGAAGGCATGACTCGCATGTCTCATATGATTCAATATCAAATGAGTCCAGCAAACCATCCTTATGGAGCTGGGACAAGCGACTCTCATTTATGTGGCCTAAGCGACAGTGCCAGAGATAGGTTGGGTTCAACTCATTTGATCTCAACCTCTTGGTATTCACGTTATAGATAGGGCTTTCTAAGTCTAGAATATAGAGGCCATTCATCAGATGTGCGCTACAATAGAACATATCCTATAAATAAACAGAACAACATTTGTCCTTTATTATGAATGAAAAACCTTTGTTATCTAAACATGAAACTGAAATGATATTCTTTGTTAGTACAGGTACATAACAACAGTTATTCAATTCCAGTACAAGCCCAGAGGGTAGAGGTAGAAAGTAAGTCCCTATAGCAACAGCAGCAACCCTTGCTCCATTGCCTACTCGTAGGTCCACCTCGCCCTTGGCCAATGCCCTGCTATTTCTCAGCGCTTGCACATTTGTACAAATGTGAGAAGCACACCCAGTATCTAATACCCATGATGTAGAAATAGAAAGGTTGACTTCTATAACATTTATACCTGAAGTAGAAGTCTCACTTCTCTTCTTCTTCAGATCTTCCAGGTATACCTTGCAGTTCCGCTTCCAATGCCTTGTCTGCCCTTGATATAATTGCTTGAGGTGGCCAATCATATCGTAAGCATTCATGTTCTCGTGTTGCTTCTCAAGCTCAGAGGACATGCAACATAGCATTAGGCACGATACGTCTAACGCGTCGTCTTGATGCTTCTGATGAGCATCTCTAACGCTATGGATGGCTGAGGGAAGTGGTGCTTCAGGAACAGCTTGCTCTAGAACGTACAGCTTACGTTCCTGGTTGAGGACTATCCTCAAGTTCCTGTACCAGTCCAGGAAATTAGCTCCAGTGAGCCTGTCCTTCTCAAGGACAGATCGCAGAGAGAGATTGTTCGTGTTTGACATGGTAATCTACAACATAAATGCAGAAAATAAATATCTACCATTGTATCATATTTATCATTTAACTAGGCCTTTAATTAAATGATGCTCCCACTGAATTATAGGGCTTTGGTAGAATCGAGTCATAGATGTGGTAAACCACACTACTAGATCCACACCAACTAACTATAATTCTCGTAGGTCAAGATCCACATCATACTACGCCTTGAGTT